>JAVJIF010027685.1:0-53793 GCA_038442645.1 Agave tequilana | reverse complement strand
GTTTTCGGTTCATAATGATCGAACTGAGGGGATTCATCCTCACCTTTCTCGATTCTTCGTGGGGCATTGGTTCAGACGCGATTCGCCCAAAAAAGTATTGGTCTTTGGCCTTTTCGTCTGGCTGGAAATGAATACAGACTCTTGCGCGTCTCCATTATCCTGGTACGTCCCGAAGGATGATTTTTATTGGTACATGCAATGATGTCAAAGCATCAATTGCCGACCAGACATCCTCATCTACGTCGGTACTAGTATCCGACGGTATTGAACAGACTCACACGCAGGAAATACGCGAGATCTAAATCTCATTAATATACAACCGCCTGCATCGTCGGTGGTATCAACATCGAGCTTATTAGTGCTCTTTACAGGTGGTTCCAACTCTCACAGGCACTCTTCTTCTCGGCTCAATGTCAGCTTCATTACCAGAGTCTGGCTCCTCTGTTGTGGGGTTTCATTAGTCTCCTCCGGATCCTGATATAAGAGGGAGTCCGTGAAATAATTTTAACCCCTTTAAACGGATGCCTTTCGGCAATCAACGTTCGGACCTGTCCACTCTCGTCAATGTATTTCATGACTTGGTGAGGGTAGAGGGAACGATGGATTGCGGTGAATCCATGGTCGTCCCAGCAACAGGTTGTAGGAAGTGTCCGCGTCATGAGTAACACGTCACTTCCGACTTGAGGCTCCCGATCTGGCATTTGAGCTTGATCTTCCCCATCGGCGGGAGCTGTTGGCATTGAACCCGTAAATAGTTGTCTGGGTAGGGCTCAGACGATGGGTAGAATGCCTAGAAACTGCAACCCGGCGAGGTATGATGCTTAGCGCAGACCCTGGGTCTACCTGGATGCGGTTCACCTCGGATGACCCAATTATACCCTGTGAAGTATAGGGGTCGGTCATGCTTCCCTTTAACCTGCATGTCATCTGTTGTGAGGTGATGCAGGGAGCATTTGGGGAGGTGTGGAGGCAATCCTCTACATCTTCCTCCTTGGCACGCGGGTCATAAAGACCTCAGCATTTGCCAAAGCTTCTTATAGAGCCTCTCTGGTTGACTTTGTAGCCTCAGGAGCTCATACAAGGTAATGCGTGCCGGGATGTTGGCTAATTGAGCCCAAGACATCAAAAATGTAAGGTGTCGAGGATCCTTCCGTACACTTTCGCAAGAACTCGAGAAAACGAGTTTCTTTCTGTTTCTCCCCAGGTGTTTAGAGGAGGGCTTTGCTGGCTCTGCAGCTGGTTGTGGAGGAGCTATGGCTGTCTCGCCATACTGTTTCAGTATGCCTGCCCCGAACGGGTTCCTGCCGTTGGTGGGTTGGGTTCCGCGGCCAGGACTATTGTCCCTCTTCGAGTCAGTCAGCGAGGGAACCTCAGTATCTGCTTCTCGGGAGGAAGCGCATATCACATGGCAAGATGAAGCCTTCCCTTTGCCTTTGGACTTCCTATTGGTCACAGTCGTCCATTGTTGTTCGTCGACGAGGTCAGGGTGGACCCACATGATTTCCCTCGAGGTGTAGGGACGGGTACCAAGCCTTTCTCCCGCTGCTGATGAGGGTCTGTGTTGACCACCCTCAGTTCTCCTTTCGGGACAGAGATCACCCCCACGGGTGTCGGGGGTCGTGTCCCAAACTGGAGAATCGACGTCATGTTGGCCGTCATCTTCTTCTGCTCCGGTCGGAGTTTTAATACCTCGCGTCAATCAGAGCTTGAAGGATGTCCTTAAAGACGTAGAGCTTTTGGTAGGATGTCCGAGCATCCTGGGTATAAGCAGTAGGTGGGATGTCGGTCTTGCCGACTTCCTCCGGGCGCCTAATTTCAGGGAGCTTCAGTCGATTGCTCTTGTTGAGTAACTTGAAGAGCGAATCGACGTGTTCCTCTTGAAGGAATACTGCTTGTTGGGGCGTGGCTGGCTTGAAGAGCCACTTGCCCTGCCTGTTTGAGGTTTGGTGGGAGATTTGGTCTCCGTCGCCAAATTATCCTTCCGCTTCGTCTGGAGGGAGGTGGGTGTCTGGTGCACGCCTTGTCGACCTCTCTGGGCCTGGGCTTGCCTTCTTCCGCTCTGACGCGGGCGACAATCTCCTCAGCCTGTTCACCTTGCTGGACTAATTGTTTCCAGGTGCGGCTTTCAGCAACTCCTATTTGAGCAAGGAGGAGGTTGGAGATTATGGCGACATGTTTCCACCAGGGTGGCCTGGGTCATGCCGCTTGGACATCGGAGCGCCATGTTCCGAAATCTTTCTACGAAAGACTTAACGGACTCTCCCTTTCGCTGTTTTGTAGCTAAAAGGGTAGGCATTGTGACTTCGGAGTCGTCTTCGAAGAAGCGTGTCAAGAACAGCTTCTCTAGATCCCCCCAGTTCTTGATAGAACCCTCCGGGAGCTTCATAAACCACTCAAAAGCAACCCTTTCAGGGGTGCCGATGAACAGTCGCGCCAGGATGGCGTCATTATCTACCACATTCCCGGTCTGGGACTTGAAGTAGTAGATGTGCTGGTTGGGTGACCCCTTCCCGTCGAATGCTTGGAGGGTTGGATCCTTGAACTTAGGAGGGTATGGAACTAAGTCCCACTCAGCCGGATAGGGCCGGACCACTCCTGCTTCTTGGAGGTCCTTGCGATTGGCAAGGGCCTCGAGGCGTCGTTCCAATTGACTCACCCTCTTAGCATGAGTCTTCTCCTGGTCTTGGTCGCTTTTGCCTGCGACGAGGGCTTGGACACATCCGAGGTAGATCGTCGTGTCCCGTCAGAAGATTCGGAGGGTGGGCTTCCTCCCTTTCTCCCTTTCCCCTTCGGTCGTCTAGGAGGAGATCTCGCTCTTTCTTCAAGCAATTTCTCAAGCATATGCTAAGGGAGTCAATGGATCTCTGTTGAGAGGCGATTATATCCATCTGGTGCTTCTGCGTCTGTTCTAAACGCCTGGTCGTCTCCTCAGGAGTGTCGGCCATGTAGGCGGAAGCCTCCTTCTCGACGGAAGAGTTTGAAGCCTGCGACTCCACTATAGCGGAGTGAGAACCACCCATTCTAATGCCGCGGGCTAAGGCATTATAGTCAATTGGGGGAATGGCCCCTGTCCGGGTGCGAGTGTGTTGATACACCCCCTCCGGTTCAGAGTCAGATTCCTCTGAGTTGACCATTAGTTGTTTTCCCCTTGCTTCTGCTAGTCATGTTTGCAGTAAGCTCCGGGTATTCAACATCTGAGAAGGTTCTCCTCCTGTGGGAGCGTCTTCTTTTGGCTGACGGGGGAATCAGGGTCAGCTGTCTAATTAAAGACGGCTGGTGCACGCCTGACTTGCAATGGCATCCAGAGAGCATCTGGATGAGCTGTTGACAGCAGCATGGAGAAGTGGCCTGATTGGCACTCCTTTTCCTTGTCAAATAATCCCTCAAATCCGTGGGAGAGGGATTAAATAGACTAGCCTCGCGACGTGGAAGACGGGAGGAAGTCATGGGCTGTGCTGTCTGGACACAGGTTTCAGAAACGCGGCTGTCGCGTCGTGGCTGCGTCACGCGCGTCTGGTGTCTCTGTTGATATAAGACGCGACTTTCGCGTTGCTGTCTGCTGCGTTGGAGCAGGGAGACTTGGGAGAGAGTGGGCTGCTGGGCCCCACGCCTATGGGCGCGTGCTTCCTGCGTTTGACGAGACGCAGAAGCTTCGCTTTGGCGTTTGGCAAGTTGGTCTTCAGAAGGCTCAACTGGGGAGTCTCGCGTTTGGGTCGCCAAACGCGGATCTCTCGCACTGGATGAGGTGGGCAAGGCATCGGATCGTACGCTGCGTCCAACCCCAGTCAGAAAACCAACGGTTCCAACTGAGTGTTGACGCGCGCGTCTTCTCTGTCGACGCTCGGCATTCCGATTGCGTCGTGGAGGAAGAGAGAAGCCAACAACTTCCTGGTTCGTAGAACCAGGGGTGTTTGCCACGCGGGTCTCCTGAGAGACGCTGACGCGGGCGTTCTGTGCGACACGGTCGATCGCACCAGTAGATGTGCCGGGGACCACGCGGGCCTTCAGAGAGGCGTTGGCGCGTGTGTTCTACGCGACGCGGTTTGATCGCAGCAGAGGTGTCTGAGGTTACGCGGGCCTTCTTCTGGGGGCGTCGGCGCGTGAACCAAACTTGGCACAGTGGGCAGCAGGAGCACCCGACAGAGCCTCAGATTGGGCTTCAGGGGGCTGTCCACTTGAGACCCTGCGGCAGACGCGGGTCTTTGGGCTCTTGGAGCCAGAAGAGAGGAACTCTTCATACTTCGCCTGGTCGAACTCGACGACGAGTGATTCGACCATTTTCCCCTTACGGAGAACGTCATCTTGCACCACGGTGCGCTCGTCAGTAACGAAGGTAGTCCCCAGCGGAGTCGCCATCTCTTGTTTGCGCCGGAAAAAGAAAGAGGGAATTGTTGTAAAGATTTCTTTGAATCAGATGAAAAGATTACAACAAGACTTTTCCTTCCAGTTACAAGGGAGGGAGGATGTTGAAGCTTGAATCCCCCCTTTGTTTAATGCTGGGTTCTTCGTGTGGCGGTGGAGAGTGAATCTTGTTCTCCGTTGACCAGATGACCGTCCTGGACCGTCGGGGGTCTTCTCTTCGGTCGGTAGAAAGAGTAACTCAGCTCCGTCTACCAAAACTCTCAAAGAGGAGGTAGGCGAAGAGCGGCTAGTACTCAGTAAGCTCGCTGAAGAGTCTCCTCCCTCTGTCTGTTGCTGAAGTTGTGCTTCCCTCTTGATGATCCTCTTGCCTGGATTTGATCGATCTTGATGATGCCTTGACCTTCTTAATTCTCGACTTCTCCCAAAGCTTCGATCTCTCCAAAAGCTCTCTCAAAACTCTCCAAAAGCTCCCCAAAAGCTCTCTTTATAGGGGTTTCAGGGGGTGAAGGTGCCTCCTGAAAACGCTCCCGAATGAGGGGCCACTACCCGCTACATGCGCGGTGACTGGCCCCGCAATTAGGGCAGTTGCAACTGAGACGCGGGCGTTGAGCCAAACGCGCCTTGAAGTTTGAGACGCGGGCGTCGAGCCAAACGCGCCTTAATGCTGAGACGCGGGCTTCGGGCCTTCACGTCTGGACGCTGAGGCGCGGGCTTCGGGCCGACGCGTCTGGATGTTGAGACGCGGGCATCGATTCCTCGCGTCTAGAGCTTGAAACTCTGCTTCCTTAATGGCTTGTCTGTTTAGTCATTTTTAGACAGCCTACAGTCATCGCGACCTCTGAACTGGCAGATAGCCAAGTTTCACCAATTTTTGAAGCTTGGTGGCTTCTCAACCAGTTATGTCATTGCGACCTCTGAACTGGCAGATAGCCAAGTTTCATCTACCATTGAGCTTAGTAGCGTCTTAATCGGTTATGTCATTGCGACCTCTGAATCAGCGGACAGCTAAGTCTCAACTTTGAGCCTGTTGACACTTACAAAAGACAGGACTCATCGATGCTTGCTGACATTTACAAAGGCAAGTATCTCCCCTCCAGCCCCGCAAAGGGCTAACCTCGAGATCGCTGATGTCTTAATCGGTTATGTCATTGCGACCTCTGAACCGACGGATAGCCACGTCTCAAAGATTACGTCCTCAAGCAAGAAAAAGATGGAGATTCAACAGAAGCCAAAACAAAAGAAAGAATTTCCATTAATTCGAAAAGATGGGGACACATGGAGGCACGTATACAATGACCTACAAGCGTACACTGTACGATCTGAGCCGCTCTCCGAGGGCGTTTAGCCTCGTCTTCCTGTCATCAGCAGCCTGGGCAAGCGCCTGTGACCTCAGCTCAGCCTCATCAAAGTCCACCGCCTGGGCCAGACGAGCTTCAACTTCCGCCAAAGTTGCCCTCTGTGATAACTCCTGCCGCGCAAACTCCTCACTCTGAGCTCTGAGCTCTTCAAACCGCGCAGTTTCCTCAAGACGCACCGGTATGGCCTTGGATAAGAGGAGATTTTCTTTCCTGATCATTTCCTCAGCCTTCGCAATCTTATCCTCAGCGCCAAGAAAAGCACTAGTGGAGGACTCAATTACACTTCCAACCTCTGCTTGCCTTGTTTTCAAGGATTTCAAATCAAAAGAGACGGCCTTAACAGCCTCTTGAGCAGCAAGCCGGGCCTCGTGCCTTTGGGCAACAAGACAGGCGAGCTGCTCATCAGCTAAGGACGCCGGGTCTGAGCGATAGAGACGGCGCCACTCCTCTACAGCCTTCTCAAGTTCATCCACCAGGAGTTCTAAAGCAGTAGCCTGATGGTACCCCTCAAAATCCCGAATGCTCTCAATATCACGGGAGAGGACCACCTTCAGCTTTGAGAACGGTATAGGCGAGCCCTTCAAAACTAGGTCGATAGTTCGCTCCAAGCTTCTATAAAAGCTATCGACCAGGTCACCTATGTAATCATTCTCGGCCTCAGCCATTTCTGGCAGGGAGGCAACCTCGGATAGTCCACCAGCCTGGTCGACGTCGTCGCAGAAGAAGCAGCGGGAACACTGACAGTAGCAGGACTAGCCGAAGGCGATCTCGGCGGAGTCCTCTTCGAAACCAGCACGCCAGCCACCGCGGAGGTAGGACTGGCAACCACCTCTTGAGCAGCAGGCTCAACCACCAGGGTTGGAAAATTAGGGCTCGCAATCACCCTCAATGCCGCACTCGGCAAAACAGTCCGCACCTCACCCGTTGATGTGATTGGGAGTGAGGATACCTCCAGCACTACCGCCCCTTCAACCTCTGGTCCTTCAGCTGATTTGGGCCGATAAGAAGGCAGGTCGCCGTACAGCGCATCCAACACAGCAGCATCCGCTGTGGCCGAAGTGCTCATGTCACCTCTCGATCCCTCAGGAAGATCTACCGGCTCCCTTGAAGCTGATGCGTCTTGAGGCCGAACACCTGTAACAAGACTGCGGTTAGTCGGGACACTACATACAGAAAAAGCCAAGAGGGTACGACAATACCAAAGGATGATGTTGTCTCGAACATCTCGTCGGCCGCACCAGTCTCCAGAGGCTCCATCGAAAAAATTTTGGCAGAATTAACACGAATAGCCGGCTCGTTTCACTTGCCGAGTATCCTGTGGACCACCCGATAGAGCTCGATGTCTCAGGACTTCCTTTAGAAGTCCCAACGCCTGAAGGACCAACATCAGCCGCGCCACTCCCAGACTCTTCCGAGTGAGCAGGGGAACCGGCTGCAGTCCCATAAGTGAATAGGGGATCATAATGTTCCCCTTGCTCTCCAGCCGTCTCGGCTCCTGCAACAAGAAGCAAAGGATGAGTTATTCGAAACACACCAGAAGCATTATATGAACAAGGGTAACCTCACCCAGACCTAGAGCGAATTCACCGCTAGTCGGTTCAGCAACCGACGGTTCAGCCGCTAATGGGGCAACAGGAGGAATCGCTGTAGAGGGATAACCCTCTACGACAATCGTAGGAGCTTGACGACGGGGCTTCTTCGCCAACGATTTCCTACGAGAGCTACCTGCTCGTTTTCTCTTGAAGTGGACGTCAGAATCCTCTTCTTCCACTCCTTCCACACGTCGTGGGGAAGATGTCCCCATCACACCAGAGCCAGCCGCAGGAGTATCAGCTCCAGCCCCCGTCTCGAAGCGAGGACTCCCTGCATCAGAAGCCTCGCTGTTATCCACAGCAATGAATTCTTCAAAGTCGGGGACACGAACCCGTTTGCCTTCTCTCTTATCAGAGGCTTTCCGCTTCAGTCGCTGAGAGATTAACTTCACACCCGTACTATTGGCATTAAATCCAGGAGGTGTGGAGTTGGAAGCCGCGTACCACTGGCAAAAGCATAGGGTCGTCGAGAGGCCGGGATCCTGCAGCGGCGTGCGTAGCCACGCCCCAGTGCCATTCGCAGTAAAGAACCGCCAGGCACGGGCCCCATCAATAAGACTCCCCATGAAAGCCAGGTCCGAATTGGGTTGCCCACATACAGCTGGTCGTACCTGAATTGGCGGGCAAATCGACTCGGGACGTAGGGTTCCAGGTAGCAGGTATCCCCACTCCTGTACAGCAAATGCGAGGGCCGGATGCTGATCAGCCACTCGAAAACGCCCCGACTCATAGAAGACCGCCCTGACTCCACATCTCGGAATTCCTCGTTGTATCCCGCGCCCCGAATGCGAGGAAAACAGCGGAACAGGTTACGGGCCTCGGCCACGTAGGCTTTCATCCAAGGGCAACCTTCGAATCGGCGGAGAAGCGCCGTTCGAATACCCTGCGGAGGATCTTCCCCAGCTCCAATCAAAGTAGGGCAGTGTAAGGCGAACCACGCCATCAAGTAGGTGTACGGTAGACCCACCCTAGGATTGGGTCCATCGCAAGGAAGGATAGCACTCTTCCCACGTCTTATCGCTGGTGGCCTGCAGAAAGCCTCCGTTAGTGCGCGAAGGCCTCTTTGAATACAATATACCATGGCTGGGAGGAAGACCCAGACGGTGACCATGGGCTAGGCGAACGGCGGGTAGCAGAACATTCGGGTGGACGATGTCACCCGAGGAAGAAGGCACAACACACTTCTTTAACCAGACGGTTAAGAAACCGGCCAGCAGCGCCTTTTGAGATATAGGCCGACGGGCCTGATGGTGAAAGCTCCGAAGGGTATCACCCTTCTCATAGGGACCTGCGTCTTCTGTTACGACGATATCCCTTTGGAGACACATCTCCATCCGTTCAACAATATCGCCATCATTAACTCCGCGATGAGCTGCTTCAGGAGCATTCTTCATGTCTGGGAACAAGTAACTTCCCCAGCTCTTTAAGCTCTTCGAGCTACCCTTGCCACCACCGTGAATGCTAGAACAAATATGCAAGTGGCACATCAACTCCCGATAAGTCTCGAGCATAGCAGACTCCTGCTTCTCCAGGAGAGCCAACTCCGCCTCACAGGGAAAGTACTCTTCGTATGGAAGAGACCCGAAAGGCAAAGCAGAGATTTCCCACATTTCATGCAAAGTCATGCCCAGCTCGCCAACCGGGGTGAAGAAAGTCCCCGAAGCCGGGCAGTACAACTCAAGGATGGCGTAGAAGCACGCCACCTTCATCTCAATGCCGTAACAGGTCGCCCTGACGGCCTCATAGAGATTCAGCCCCTCCAAGTCCTCCTCGAAGTGAGCGAGGATATAGTTGGTCAACTCCGCCCACCATGTCTTAGGAGGATGAACCCAACCGGGAGCCCTGAAGTCAGTTGCAGGATAGTTCCCGTCAACTGCGCAGAATTGAGTGCCAAAGGTCTGCGCCACAGCCAGGTTCTCTCCTACTGGAAGTTCCCGCGATACCTTCCCAGGGTATAGCCCCATTATGCTGAGGGGAGGGCCCGCCCTCGAATAGCCCGACTGAAAGGTTAATCTCCCAACATGGACGGATTCGACGCTTCGGCTTACACCCCACGCCATCTTCCGAGCCTGAGTCACATTCATGAAAGAAGATAAGGAAAGTGTCGCTTAGTCGACGGAAGGTAAAACTTCTCGCCATCCAGTTGAAAGATCCATTGTCCTTCGCCTACCTGCAACTGGCGATCGGGATCGGATGCGGCATCCCCGAACATAAAGTCGGGCTTTCTGTAAGTCTGACGGTCAACATCCTCAAGAGGAGCTGTGGTCAAGATACTCCGCGTGGTCTGCGGATGACCGCCTTGGATGAGTGTATCCCGGACGAGGGAGCTCCGTTCACTGAACAAAGAAGCCTGTCCATGGAACTGCAGGCTGAGGTTACCATCTGCTCCACTGGTCAGCCCAAACAGACTGCTCAGGAGATCGGGAGTGTAATGCACTGCAAAGACAGAAACGAACTATGATTAGTTCAACAATCAAGTGAGGCATAGCCTCGCTCAGCAAGCAAGGCCAGTAAGGCGATAGCCTCGATGAAGCTTGATCTCGCGGATAAAACTGCATTTTTGCAGAAGGCGTCCAAAGTACCAACTTCGCTGAAACAGGAAGTGGTATAGCCCTAAGGGCTAACGTCACCAAGAGGGCATCATGGTCAGACCTATATCCTGTTCCTCAACAGGATGGAGACTGCCCGAGTAATGGCTTCGTACGAGGAACTGTTCGGTTCTTAATTCCCTTGTGCAAGGAAGATAGGGAGGTTCAAGGAAACGAGTTCCCTAATGAGGACAGATCATATTCGATCATCCTAATAGCCAAATGTTGGCTCCAAAGGAGAGAGACCACGGTCTCTAATCAGATAGGAAAATTCCTTACCGGTGACTGGTCGCTCGATGACCGGAGGAGGAGGACCCTCCGCTGCAGAAGTCGCCACTTCTTTTCCCGCTCGTCTTTTGGGCGCCATTAAAGAGTTGCAAGAGTTCTCAGGGTTCTCTGAACAAAGAAGGAAGAGGAAGAGGGAAAGTCAAGAAATCTCTCTGAAAAAAGGAGATCTTTTCCTGCTCAGCCCGATCGGGCTTTTATAGGCCAATCAACTCCTGAAACGAGGCCTCGAAAAGGGCGTGTGCTGCCGTTTCGAATTAATTCGAAACGCCGCCCAAAGCGCCTTCCCGAGAAGCGCTGCTTCGATTCCGCTAAGGGTTAACTTCGCCCTGGCTTAAAGTGCGGATTTCGCACAATCCTTCAAGGACATTCGCCGAGAGGCTTACCTTAGCTTAGCCTCTAAAAAGGCGCTGACATGCCAGTCTCGCGAAGATCACTCAAAGAAAGGACTATGTCCTTAACTCCGCATACGGTTTAGCCCCGCTATGGCCAAACCTTCAAAGAAAGCAAGCGAAGATCAGATGATTAGAAGATGAACTTTCATTGATTTAAAAAAAAAGAAGGGTACATTGATATTACATCGAAGTTGTGTTTCATACAACACACCCAGTTGCTCGACAGGGTAATTTGTGCAAAAAAGCATACAAGTGGTTTTACCCGCTTTTAAGTCAAACCGACTGGACAAAGGAGGCCTTCCTCCTGCACAAGGCTGTAATCAGTGGTGCCGCAAAGACACGGTCATTATTCTCCACAAAAATGGCAGGTCTTGTCAGGCCATTTTTGTTGAAGCCTGGCAATAGAAACCTATCACCGCCAACACGATAGATCACGTATGATGGGAATCGGCAGTGGTACCAGTGATCTAACGGGTGTGATGTCCGCCTTTCCAAAGTGGATCGCCCCAAAGGCCACCAAAGTTGAAAGTTGGCAATGATGCCGGCAAACCCACAGGCAGCGCCTACTATCTTGAAGCGGATCATCTCCGACAAAGCGGCTACCAGCCTCACCTCAGAACGAATCATCTCGGATAAGAGGCTGCCAGCAGCCTCTGGGACATGCACTCGCTGCCCCGAATTGTTCCTCCTGCTTAAAAGTAAAGCTTCAACCGGGGAAAGCATAAGGCAATTTTATGGTTCCTTCCATCAAGTCACAAGATTGGCGAGCATAGCCCACTGTAAGGCAAATCAGAACAGATTAGCAGTTAAGCATAGAAAAAACTGCAAATCAGAATCCTTTGGGTCAAAGCAATCCAATTTCAGTAAAAGCAGAGGACAAGCCTCGCCTGCACAGCACTGATAGGCTGGCTCAGCAAACGCCAAGCCTCGCCTATATGGCTAGCCAGACTGACCCCGTGGGATACAGTCTTAGCTCCGCCTATATGGCAAGACTGGCTCAACTATTGAAGAGACCAAGTCCCAAGTTTTGTCTGGGCAGCGGATTTAACATGAAGCGATCTTTCTAGAAAGTTATGCCAAAATCTTTCTCTACAGATCAGTCAATTGTAAGATGAAGAACAAGGGAAGCTAATCCCTGAAGCAGCTGCTAAAGCTGAATTAAGGGAGATGAATTCCCTAAAATCGGTGAAGTCGTTGAATGATCAAGACTTACCGGTCCTTGGCCGGATAATGACCAGAGTGGGCATTCCCACTAGTTCAGAGATCTGAGTATCTCTTTCAAACCAAGAGAAGAGAAGAGAGGCAAAGCACTTCTCTTCAGAGGACCTCAAGTGTCCTATTTATAGGCCCCATGGCTTGAGCGCTGCCGCCTCAAGCGTGGAAACACGAGCGCATTTAAGGCATATATCACGCCTTGAGAAAAGGGATGGTTTCCCTTGGAACCGTGCAAAGGGAGAAACGTCTCCCTCATAAAGGCACTTATTGCGCCTTGAAGAAAGGGAATATCCTCCCTCGGAAACGTGCAAATCGGAGAATATCTCCCTCGATCAGCACGAAGAAAGGAGTAATCCTCCTCGTAACCAGCCCACGGCAGTTGATCTCGGGAAAGCGACATGCCCTCCCAAGCGAACATGTCTTCAGAAGCCCAGATGCGGGGCTACTAGCTGCGAAGCTACCCAGTCTACATGATTCCTCGGCGAATCTACATCCCAAAGCAGGATTTAAAGCGAAGCTGAACTCAACCATCATGGCGACGTTCATACTCCACACATCACCAATCAAAGCAGTTCAAAGTATTTCGAAGTCTGAGCCATTGCAGACTTTCGAAAACTTTGAAGGGGGTCTTGTTGACACTTAAAAAAGACAAGATTCTTATTGGTCCGAACAATGTCTAAACTTGTTGACATTTACAAAAGACAAGTGACAGACGAGCTGAAGACCAGTTTTCCACCCATCTCCGAGGGACAAGGAAGCAACTTGGACTCCACTGATCCAGCAAGCAGACAGTGAACCCGGATTGTTTCTAAACAGACCTCAGCAGGTCTAAGATGCTAGCACTTAGCATTACATGAACCCAAAGGGATAGCCTCGCTTGAGAGGCTAATATCACTCGACTTCGCCTTGAAGCCATTCAAAGCCTCGCCAGGAAGCTAACTCGCAAACTTCGCCACAGAGGACTTCCAGCTCCGCCAAAGGGTTTCTTTCAGACTTCGCCAGAAACCGTCTCTAGCTCTGCTACGAGCTCAATGCGGACAGCGCCGCTAAGAATCTACTGTAGTCAACCTTTGACCAATCAAATCTCCGGATGAGATCGGATCCAATCAGATCAAATCTAATTAAGATCAAATCAGAGATCAAATTTGGCAGTTGATTGCCACAATCTCTTGACTCTTCTAAAACGAGTAAGAAGATCAGGGAAAATCCTCCAACGATATGGAAAGGATCAAGAAGATCAACCGACCTGCCAATTCTAGCTTCGCAGAAGCTGATCTTAGCCTCGCAGCAAGGCTACTTTTCAGATTTTAAACAGATTCGATTCAATCTGTTTCCATATTTTCAAGGGACGATTATACCCTTGCTCTCCCTATAAATAGCCCGCTAGGGGTACAAGGAGAGAGAGACGAGGATCGATCGATCAAGACACAGAGGCATACAAGAGGACTCTACAAGCAGAGGCTTCTTCATAACGCACCATGCGCTCTCGAATTCAGAGACTTTTTAGAGAATTGCTTTCTCTATTCAGGGTGTTGATACCCTAACATCGTCCTTCTTCTCAAGGAATCTCCGGAACCAGGCGAGAAGGAATTCCTTATTGAAGGCGATTTTGAGAAGCAGCAAGAGGGTTCTACCAACCTTCTGTTCTCTGATTCCCCGAACCAGGCGAGAAGGGAATCTCATCGCTCGCATCGTCAAAGGGACAAAGTGGTCGCGCGCTGACTAGACTCCTATCGGCACACTTCTCCAGAATCTCTGAGGAGATCTACTTGTAATCTTTTTTTAGAATACTTGTAATTTAGCTCCTCAAACTCTTTTTTGTAAGTTTTCCCCCTTTGCAAACATAATGGAAAATAATTAGATCCATCGAATAGCGGTGGACGTTGTGTAGAATGTCCTTCTTTGAATTGTGATGAAGGAAACTCTGTTGTCATTCTTGTAGATTGTTGAATAGGTATGCAGGTCTCTGATAGAGTATGTCGGCCCGGCTCTGATACCAAATGTTGGTCCCGAAATGATACCAATAGTAGGATCTAAAATAAGTCAACACAAATACTCAAACAAAGGATGATTAGCGTTAAAATATAAACTTGCATAAAAGAAAATAAATCTCAGAAAAGAAAGCAAACGCAAATACAAGAGATTTATCCTGGTTCGGTCCCTTTACCTACATCCAGTCCCCAAGCTATCCGCTTGAGATTTTCCTTTAACCTTTGACTTTGTACACCCAAAATCAACACCTTATATACCAATTGACAAATCCCCTTTATCAAATGTATACAACTCTTCTTACAACCAAGAAGACTCAACACCTTGTTCAACCTCTCTTCAACCCGAAGACGCTCTTGTACAATCTTTCTCTTTGAGTGATTGCAAACAATCCTATAAACCTTGAATCTGTATGTGATCGTAAATAAGGACTCTTATAGGTGGACTCTCAGAAATCTTCACTAAAAGATTAGAATTTGAGTGAAGAAATGAAAGTGGAAACAGTTTTCTGAAAAACAGATTTTTTAACAGAGTTTTTAGGCAGAAAACTTGTGTTTTGAATTGGTGTATTTAGCCTAGGACAACATCCCTATTTATAGCTGAAATCTATGATCAGTTAGAGTAGTTATCAGGACAAATTTGAATATTGAAACGTTGGATAAAACACCAGAAATTAGAAAATGTCCAACAGTCAGAAACTGTCATTAATCGGCTTGAGTCTATGATTAGTCGACTAGAAGAACAACTTTTGCCTATATTAGTCGACTAATAAAGGAGGCAAGTCGACTAGGGTATGGCTGATACAAAGACATGTTTCTGAAAACTGAATATAGTCGACCAGTAGAAGGTATAAGTCGACTAGGCTATATATTAGTCGACTAGGAAAATGTATATGTCGAATAATAGTGCATACAGATCAAAATAGAGAGTTGGTATGCATCTAGGCAAAGGCTAAATCGACTATAATAAGGAGTTAGTCGACTATAGATGTTATAAGTCGACTAATCAAATGTATAAGTCGACTACAAGGGCTTATGATGTGTATGTGTGTTAAGGCTTTTAATATTCTAATAAATATTACAATACACATCCATACCCATTATTCTTGGAAAGTCTTGAGCATGTAGAACGCTGAGTAAGCTTGTGAGATAGAGCTCCAATGAAATGGCTTCACAAATGTATTCAGAATCGAGTTCCAACAGTCTTCTTGTTGATCTTCATCTCTAAGACGACTCGATCTAAATTCGATCCATAAGCTTGACTCCTTCCGAGTGTTAGATGCGATCTTGACATGCGAGCTCTTAAATCAACACATGTTAGCTCCAAAACTGGCTTTGGATCTTTTGTTGAAGCTAAACACTTACTAAGATCTTAATCAATATCTGAAACTTATTAAACATAAGATCATTAGCAAACTAATCTTCATAAGTTAGTCATCATTAAAACTAAGGTGAAAGGCCTCTGGGCCCACAATCTCCCCCTTTTTGATGATGACAAAACTTATAAGGTTATATATGTATTTATTAAGGTTAAGCTTCATAGAAGCTCCCCTTAACTTATGCATAGCAATAAAATATATAAATATGCAATGTAGTTCAATATACCAAATAAAAACAAGATATATATATATATATATATATATATAAATGCATAAACACTTCATAAAATATGCATATATAATCTTAAATTCTTATCCCCCTTTTTGTCACTCATCAACAAAGGGGTGAAGATAAACAAACAATACCAAACAAACAAACAAACTCATTTTAAAACAAAAATTTTGATACCAATAAATAAAAAATCAATTTAAAGTAACAATCTTTTTACTAATTGAAAATTAAAGATTCTTTTTACCAATGAAAAGGAAATAATCTTTTTATGAATTGATACCAATAGAATGACATGATATCAATTGAAAATAAAAACTAATTTTTAGGTAAACACTAAAACCATTTTACAATAAAGATACCAAATTGAGAATAATACTAATTTAAGATTATTGATACCAATATTGAAAATGTTAGCATATACCAAAACAAATTATTTTTCATCATAAAGAGTGAGAGTGAAATACTAATTGAAAATAAACCAATTGATAACACAAGAATTATTCTCTCCCTTTATGAAATACAAGTAAAAATAATGCATAAGCTTGTATATGATACCAATTGAAAAATAATTGATATTAAGAACTAAATCAAGCTTAGTACGAAATAATTTGTGCTAAAAAATGTATGTACATATAAAATAAGTACAATCAAAATCATATATATATATATATATATATATATATATATATATATATATATATATATATATATATATATATATATATATATATATATATATATATATATATCAGAGCAATATAATGTCAATTTAGATATGATTCATACTTATATAGAAAACATGAGTATACAAAATGAATTGAAATACCATGAAAATCATGTGTATTACTCATAACTATCCACCCTTATCATGCACATTTTAAAGAGATATACAATAAGGTACACAAGGCATGGTCACCCAACCAACCGCCCTTTGGTTGGTAGGAGTTTTCAAAAATATGATTTGAAAATATTTTAATATTTAAAAATTAGTACTAAATCCTTCAAGCGGGAAATAAAACAAATATATATTTCATAATATATGAAAACTACACAAGAATTGACACTCAAAAATTTATAAAGCTCATATAGGCTCATGAATCAAAGCTATAAGAAAACAAAAGATATATAGAGTGTATAAAAATCATGTAATAAAAAAAATCATGAAAATAAGGCATTGAAGCTCATGTGAAAATTCTTTTATTAAAAAAATCATCAAAACGCAAGAAATTCTATTTTTGTCAAAAACTAAACAAGCTTCGAGGTATATGTATGTTTTGTCGAAACTAAAAGTATACATGCATATCTCAAATATAAATAAGTCCATATTAGAATTTTAAGGCAATGACTCTAGGATATACATGTATATCTATTAGTTATAGACAAAATTAACATATACATGAAGTTAAACACATTTTAAAACATGTACAAAAATAAGGAATATAAGTTGAAATATAAGAATCATCAAAATAAGATTATACAAGTACATCTAATGGGTACAAATGAGCAATAAAGTACAAACACATAATAATCAAATGTGGCTCACTAGTTGTACAAGTATAAAAATAAGTTTTGATAAAAGTTACATCAAAACATATAATCAACACATTAAGCATAAAAAATAAACATGATCATTAAGCTAAATGCACGTGCTATTAGAAATAGGGTATATATATATATATATATATATATTAGTTAAACAATAATGAGAACACAAAAATATAAATCCATATGAACATAGGTGTATCTAAAAGACTATCTATGTATATCACAAGTTTGACAGACATTGCATTTAAACATAATGAGCATGAAAACCAATAATGCTAAAATACCAATATTAATGCTTAAACAAAATAAGGAGTTAAAGATAGTTACCAAAACTAATAGAACTAGTCTCTAAGTCTCCAAACCATGGTGGTTCTCCCACCTAAACATCCCTTGAAAGTGATGCATCCATAAATATAATCTTTAGGCTCAGATCACATCCACCATCAAGGCACCAACACTCTCATGTTTCGTGAGAGCCCACACCTAAAACAAATGAAATAGGGGTGCATTTTATTACCTACACTTTTTTTGGGCCAAGGAGGTTAGCACCTTTCTTAACCCAAACAAATTTATTTGCAAAATTTGAATTATATATTCTATCATAATAAAACTTTGCAAGATGGCCCGTACGTCCACAATGTGTATAAGTGTACACATGAACATACATATAATCATTTGTGTGAGCATGATGAGCATGTATATGTCGTAAAGGGTGAGCATGAATAGGTGGAGTATGTTTCTTATGAAACATGAATTCCAATTTCTTATGGTTCATGGTGCAATGGCTCAAAGTGGACCCCAAATAATCTACAGTCTTCTTCAAAATACAAATATCATTTTCAATGATTTAAGAAGAAGTAGAGCATGCAATATGTTTATCACTAAAAGATGGAGCAATGGATGTATGATAAATATGAGAGTCAAAAGCATTTTTCAAAGAAACTTTTTCTTTTAAAACCAAATCTAATTCTTTGAAAATCAAAGCAATTTTATTTTTTAAAGAATCATTTTCTTTTAAAACAAATTCAAGTTTTTAAGACAAAATCTCAATTTTCTTCAAAACAACATAAAAATCATTTTTATTTTTCAAAAATTCATTTTCTTTCAAGGTAAGGTCAAGTTAGGATTTCAATAAGTCCCTTTCATTTGAAACATCAACCTTCTCTTGTAAAACCATATCAAGTTTAGAAAATAAATTTTTATCTTCTTTTGATTCAAAATTTTCTTTTTCAAAAGTTTATATTTATTTAACAAGTTTTCACAAAATAGGAAAAGCTCTTCATTTAAAGTATGGGTATCCATACTATCATGATTATCATTAGAAGAATTAGCACTATCATCTAGATCAGTATCCGATGTACTTCAAGGGAGTCATTCCCTTGGACCATAGCTTCGTCAGACGCATCCACCATGGGTTCCTTCTTCACATAGTTTATCGTTTGTAGCTCGAGAGAGGTCAATGTGTTTCACACTACAAAAGTGGAATCACAATGAGAAAGTATAGAAAATTGTTCTTCACTTAGTGTGTACCTAAGTACCTCCATGGCTTGTGCATTAGCCTCAATGTACTTGTCATTATCAAAATAGGTTTTCTTGGTAGTGGCAAGATAAACATGCAAACTTAAGACTTTTAAATAAGCATTATCTTAGCTTCCACATATCGATGTTGGAAACATCATACATGGGTGGAGTAAGAAAATTCATGAGTGTGTAAACTATATGTGTGTAAACCAATACTAGATTAGCTATCTAGGATCTCACTCCTAGGTGGTTAAATTGAATATCAGGAGCGTAGACTCTGATACCAATTGAAATATACCTGGAAGGGATGAATAGGTGTTGTAGCTAATCTAGGGTAAATGATACGGAAAAACTTAATTGCAAACACACTATGTGTAACCAAGAGTAAGCCTAAATTCCCTATGAAGGGCTCTGGAACTACTCCTCTAGATTTCTCTAGACTAAAAGTTGATGTGCTTTAATAAGCTCTCTTGGTTGAGTACAAGTGTGAGCACACACAAACTATATCTAGCATATAATCATTAACAATGTAAAGTAATGCAAGATATAAAGAGAGATATAGTTGAGAGATAGTGGATCAAACGCAAATATCGAGATATATTTCGAGATTCAAGCCACTGCTTTACGTCCCCACCTTCATATAGAAGGATTTTCACTATGTCCACACAGGACCTTCCATAAAGAGACCTTCACTAAGGAATTACAACTCTACATCAGAAGTACATAACTTCTCTCTCAATACACGAACCTCTACTCAAAAGGTAGGCACCTAGCCAAGCACAAAGCAAAGAAAAATACACTTGGTGATCACAAAGATCACAAACAATCTTTCTTAGTGATCTTTAAAAATCACAAATAATTTTTCTCACAAAAACAAGATCCTATAGATAGGTATAGAATTGATAGCTCAAGTGTGAGAAAATAAAGTATTTTAAAAAGAAATAACAAAGAAAACACTTGGAAAAAAACTCTAGAAATGATATGAAAATTTTGGACAAGAACTAGAATCTCAAAACTTGTGTTTTTTTATTTTTCAAAAACTATAAAACAAAATAAAGATAAGAATTTTTGGCTCAAAAACTTCTTTTAAAACTTTGCTGAAAACGCTTGAGAAGTGGGAAAGATTTGTTCTTCAAAATCTTAGTGAAAACAGCCTTCAAGGACTCATATTTATAGGGCCTTGAAAAATTAGCCATTGGCGTCCAGAACCAGGCCAGACTGGCCTGTCAGTTGACCGTCCAGTCAACCCACCAATGGTTAAATTTTTTATTGTTAGGCACTATCGGTCGACCGGCCCTAAGGCACAATGGCTTGTCGGTCAACCGCCCAGTCGACTAGGCCTATCTGAGAGCTAGGTAGTGTCAGTCGGTCGACCGCAAGGTCGATTGGCCACAAAGGCCAAAGACATGTGCACGTTAGTGCAAATCGGTCGACCGATCAGTCGACGGAGCTCTGGTCTGGTCGACCGGTCGGTCGACCGCCAGAAGGTTTAGGATAGGGTTTTTAGGGTTTGAAAATTTGGTCTTTTAAATACCCATAAAATCTCATAAAATCACTTAAAATCCACAAAAAATAAGTTCGTATAAATATCTGAAGAACAAATATGTGTGACTAAAATTCAACACATAATTCAAACAATTTGAACTATTTTGTGATATTGAAATTTAGCTTTAAACCAGAAATCGTATTTTTCATAAACCAAACTTTAAAATGAAAAACTGATTTCTCCAAAACTAGTATAGATCAAAAAACATGATATTAAACAATATTTGAAGCATGATGTGCATGGATTGAATCCAATACATATATAAAAGATATATCTATGCTTTTGACATTAAATCCAAAATAAGTTTTGATAAAAACAAAACTTGAAATCATGAACTAAATAAATCAAAATTAGTTTTTAGACAATATAAAATATAGATGTATATGGATGTATTCCAATATACATTAAACTTCTTTTGATTCTATCTATTCATGAAAACGAAATATGTATTCTTGAAAATCAAAAATCGGTTAAACCGAAACCAATAAATTTTTGAACTTGTGTGTGTGTACTTGAGCATATCAAAACTAACTATCCTTACACAAGATCTAAACAAAACTAAACAAACCTAAATTGAAGTCTTCTTATTGATCTTTATCTCCAAGACGACTCGATTCAAACTCGATCCGTGAGCTTGACTCCTTCTGAGTGTTAGATGCGATCTTGACACGCGAGCTCTTGAATCAATACGTGTTAGCTCCAAAACTGGCTTTGAATCTTTTGTTGAACCTAAACACTTACTAAGATCTTGATCAATATTTGAAACTTATTAAACTCACGATCATTAGCAAACTAACCATCATAAGTTAGTCATCATCAAAACTAAGGTAAAAGGCCTCTGGGCTAACAGATGAAAGCTTGATGAAGCTTGTGGAATCCAACTTGAATTCAAACTTCATTTCTGAAAAATAGTCAGATCCAATTAGAGTTTTCTAACACGTGAATTGCTTCTCTTTTTAGGATATAGACTCCTTTTAGGATTTAGATTCCTTTTTTTGAGTTGGGATCAAATCCAATTGGGGTTTCCTAAATCCTTGGGACTCTCTAACTATAAATATGGGTTAGAACCCTCATAAATTGTATCCCTTGAAGTATTCCCTTGTATTGATTGTTGAATCAATAAAATCTCTCTCTCCCTTGCCCCGAGAATGTAGGCAAATTGTCGAACCTCGTTAAATATTGTGTTGGCTTGCTTTCTCTCTTATTTCTTTGTTCTTGTCTTGTGGGTACTTCTCCGATGCGTCTATCTCTATTGGTAGACTCCTCGCTGGTTATTATCTCGCACAACAAGGGTTTTAGAGCAGCCCAAATTCGTCGTGGGATCGTGTGTTGATTCTCAGGGCATTAGTTGCTATTGGTGGAGATCGTTTGTCGATCTGAGAGCAACGTTGGGACTATTTGTGGGATCATGTGTCGTTGTCAAAATAGCGTTTGGATTGCTCGAGGAATCAATTTAGAGGAGTGGATCACTTCGAAAACTCTTCGAGGGTTTCGCTTTGAGGTAAAGATCATATCTTTGTCTTGTTTGTTTGATCTAACTCCGTTTGTTTTTTTCGCATTATTTGAGAAATCAATTGAGAAGATGGCTGGAGATAGTACATCTACGGTGAAATCCGTAAATCGACATCCGTTGAGAATTCATGTGGTGAAGTTCGATGGGAAGAACAACTTCGGTATGTGGAGATATGAGGTGATGGATGCATTAAAAACATCAAACCTCGAAGACACTCTACGGCTAGAGAAAAAGCATGTTTCTACTACTGAAAAAGATTGGGACAAGATGAATAGGATGGTGTGTGGCTTGATCAGGTCTTATTTAACACAAGACATCAAGTATCATGTGTTGCATGGAACATCTGCGAGGTAACTGTGGGAGATCCTAGAGAAAAGTATCTAACGAAAAGTATCGAATCGCGGTTGTAGTTGAAGAGAAGTCTTTATCATTTTCAAATGTAAAAAGGAATCTCCATTGATGAACACATGAATGGTTACACAAAGCTTCTTACAAATCTAGTTAATATGGATATGAAGATCGATGAAGAGGAAAAGACAGTAATTCTATTGAATTCTCTTCCTAAAGAAGAGTATGAAATCTTTACTTTTATATTGATCAATGGAAGATAATCCCTTAACTACAATGAGATGTCTGCTTCTCTTGTGAATTATGAAGTAAGAAGGTAGGACAGATTGTCTTCTTCAGAGAGCACAATAGCAGAGGCTTGGCGGTAAGAGGCAGGAGTTCCAATAGGAAGGACAGAGGTGATCTGGGAAGATCGAAGTCCAGATCAGGATTCAGAGATCTGAAGCAGAACTAGTGCGCCTTATGCAAGGAGTTAGGCCACTGGAAGGTTGATTATTCGAAGGCCAAAGGTAAGAAGAAGGAGTCAAAGATCGAAGCAAATCTAGCACAGGTGGTCAGTACTCATGCCAGTACTGATGGATCGGACTCAAACTCATAAGTATTCTCTTTCTATGTTACTACTCGTACTGTTGGTTACTCAGATAATTCTGAGTAGAACTTAGATACAAGAGCTACTTATCATGTGTGTCCAAACAGGGACTAGTTTTCTAACTTTGAGAAGCTAGATGGATGTTTCACTGTCATAGATGATAATCATTCATGTAATATAGAAGGGATGGGTACAGTTCATATCAAGATGTTTGATGAGATAGTACGAGAATTGAAGAAAGTGAGGTATGTTCCTCAACTCAAAAGAATCTTATCTCCATTGCTGCTATGGAAACATTAGGTCTTGTAGTATCTATACGAGATGGTGTTCTCAAGATGACCAAAGGCTCAATGGTGGTTATGAAGGTCGTCCGCCGGAACAATCTCTACTACTTAAAGGGTAGTACAGTTACAAATCAGGTGGAGACTTCTATCTCTTCAGATGATATTTGCACACAGGTCTGATAGATGAGGCATGGATATGGAGGTGAAAAGTCTTTGCAAGCTCTAGCAAAAAAGGGATCATTAGAAGGTGCATCTACCTGCAACTTGAAATTGGGTGAACACGGCTTTCTGGACTAGAAGAAGGTGAAATTTAGTACCACTACTCACCGCTCTGAAGGTCTTCTTGATTGTGTTCACGTAAGTATTTGGGGACCTGCTAAGACTACATCGCTTGAAGGTCATAGGTACTTTATCTCTTTTATTGATAATTTATCTAGGTATTGTTGGTATATCCCATGAGACAAAGGTTTGAAGTCTTAGGTATACTGGTGAAGTGGAAGGATATGTTGGAGAAACAGACTAGCAGGATGATCAAGGAGCTACAAATTAATAATGTTAAAAGATACAAGAACCAATTCCTATGATTTGGACAGAACACTAGTATTGGTACTCACTTCACAGATGAAATATATAGGTTGGCTAAGAAGTTAAACCGTTCTTTACTGGAGAATGTTTGGTGTTTGTTGTCTAATGCACAATTAGACAAATCATTTTGGGCTGAGGCGATTGTATATGCTAGTCATCTCATAAAATGGATTGTCATCGACTGCGATAGGAGGTAAAACTCCTCTAGAAGTTTGGTCTAGAATAGCTACTCATGATCATGGTTTGCTATGGATATTTGAAAGTCCAGTCTACTTTAGTGCCAAAGATGGCAAGGTGAATCCGCGAGCAAAGAAGTTTATGTTTTTGGGTGTCAAAAGAAATATGAAAGGCTACAGATTGTGGGACCCCGATAACAAGAAGATCGTGTTGATTCAGCATGTCACATTTGATGAGACTTCATTGTTGAAGTCTACCGTCCCTCAGTAGGTGGAGAGCATAAAGACCAAGGATATATTGCGGCGGATGGAAGTTGATGCTACTCCACTACCTCTAGTTGGTTCGGTATCAGTAAGGACTTCACCGGATGTGACACCGGGTGGAGATCATGTAGCGAGTTTTGATGTTGAACAGGTAGAAGACATTGATGACAATGTTGAATTATTTGCAGCAATTGGAACTAAAATAAAACCGCGAAAGTAGGTGAAGAAGCATGAATCTCAAGCTTGTGACCGCGACAAGCTCAAGTTGAAGGTTGTTGTTCTCCATGACGGTAGCAAGGAGGTTCATATGACTCAGTCAGTTCGGTTGGCTGCTGAAAATTCTATCACAGGTGCTTGAGCTCGGTGGAGCTCATTAAAATGAACTACGGTTGGCTTGATTCCTTAGACAACGTACGTAGGCAGCTGTCAAGGCGTAGCCATTTGGTGATGCAACCTGTATTAACCTGTTTGGGTTTTTCGAGAAGAGGATTGGAACTTTACGTAGAGGTGAAGAGTTGGACTTCACGTAGAGATGAAGTATTGTGATCTCGATGAACAGATGATCTTCTGGTGAGAAGACAGTTGAGCTTGCATAAGAGGGGTGTGCATCTAGTTTGTTGAAGCTGATGATGGTGTTTGGTGTACTCTACTCAGATTTGGTTGGACCATCTTGAAGACATATGGACTGGAGAGAGCCAGTCAGTTGGAGAGCCAGTGTTGGCTCATGATGGGTTCTTCTTGAGGTCATTTGCAATAGAATTCCATTAAGTTGCTGAGTTGGAGACACGTTTGTTGGTCAGCTTGTATGGTATTTCTCGTCGGTGAAGCGATGGGAAGACATGTATGGTGCATTCCATTTGGATAACTGAGCTAAAATTGGAAACTTACAATTGATATTAGAGCTTGGTAAGAGTTGCAGGTGGTAACGACAAACTCAATTTGGATCTGATGAGATCAGTGAAAATCAATTGTAAGTGTGCTGCGATTCATTTTGAAGGAACAGATTTTATTTGTTATCCAAGTCAAGATCGTGTATCGATTTCGCCGAGACTGTGTGTCGATTTCGCCAGGTGTTCATTGGATTTCAGCTCAGATTTGAGAAATCTTCACCGAGGTGGAGAATTGTAGGGAGAGAGAGAAGATGAAAGCTTAATAAAGCTTGTGGAATCCAACTTGGATTCGAACTTCATTTCTGAAAAGGAGTCAGATCCAATTGGAGTTTCCTAACAGGTGAATTGCTTCTCCTTTTAGGATTTGGACTCTTTTTAGGATTTGAATTCCTTTTCTGAGTTAGGATCAAATCTAATTGGGGTTTCATAAATCCCTGAGACTCTCTGATTATAAATATGGGTTAGAGCCCTCATGAATTGTATCTCTTGAAGTATCCCTCTGGTATTTCCTTTTATTGATTGTTGAATCAATAAAATCTCTCTCTCACTTGCCATGAGGACGTAGGAAAATTGCTGAACCTCGTTAAATATAGTGTTGGCTTGATTTTTCTCTTATTGCTCTGTTCTTATTCGTATGGGTACTTCTCCGCTGCATCTATCTCTATTGATGTATTTCTCCTTGTCGTTGTCTTGCGCGCAAAATCCTCACCTGTCTCTCTCTCTCTCTTGCCCCTCCCCTAATCTCTCTCTCTCTCTCTCTCTCTCTCTCTCTCTCTCTCTCTCTCACACACACACACACAAACACACACACACACTCTCCCTCCCCCAGTCCCGCCCCTCTCTGCTCTCCCCAAATTCCGTGCTCTCTCCGCCCTTTCTCACTTCTCTCCGACAAAATCCGTCTTTTTTTCCCCTCTTTCCTTGTCCAGCAAAATCATTTTCTCTTTATGGGGAATTGATTTTATTTTTTTTTTTTGAAGTTTCATCTGAGAAATGTAAGAGAAAGAAGAAGAAGTAGGATAAAATTAGAGTATGAATTAGAGCATAAGGGGTAGATTAGTCTTATTTAGTATTTTAACAACATAAAAAAAATACTCTCTTTTGATTCTTGAAATTCACAGTTGGGGGGTAAATTTTTTTTTATTTCAAAATTTTAAAGGGTACATAGGCAATATCAATGATTTTGAGAGGTAGATTTCTAAATTTGAAAAATCTACATATCTAAAAACCCTTTCATATTAACTTAACGTGTCCTTTGACAAAAGCATTTCTGTGATGTAAGGAGCTAACTCTCAGCACATTGTCAAAGAAAAGCAAGAGTATGATAATAACCATTAGTTGATGTGCAAAGGGAAAATATACATTTTGAAAAATCTTTGAGCATTTTTTTCCTATTTTTATTTATTTTTATTGAATATTGATAGGAGCGAAGGCCCGAACAATATAGACGCTCGTTCACCAACAAGGCATTACCTTGGGTCTCTTTTAATTTTGTGTACTTGCTCCAGATGAAGGTGACCTTGTAATCCCATTCAAATTCTCACTAGTTATGTTTCTGTGCCTGTATAATAAACAATAGAATAATATAATTAATTATGTCCCCTGGACTAAAAGCGACGTTTCTCATATCATATATGTTCATTGCCTGCTTGCATCAGGAGCAGATATAGCTTCGAGCAGCAGATGGAGATCTGTCTACGAGTCTCTCAAAACATCTGGCACTAGTCTGCGCATATAAGAGGATCCAAATCCGAATCTAATAGTCAAATTGTAAACCGAACTTTTGTTAGAACCTCGCCGAAGATTCAACGCGCACGTTGCCGACGAGATTCACAGCTAAGCTACAAGATTACTCACACGAATTGAAGCTGCAAAAACTTTTTGGCTTGCTTTTCATTGTATAATTCTCTGCTTTTAAAGACAACTAAATGGAGAACAAAATGGAAAGAAAAGACTGCCTTCAATCAGGCCGATCACACAAGGTAACTAACCTAAACATGGTATGCTAAAAATACTGTACATGTGCTAAAATACTGGCAAGATTAATTTAGCACGTTTGCTAAATTAGTGGCAAGATTAATTTAGCACGTTTGCTAAATTAGTGGCAAGGATTTGTGGCACGTTTTGCTAAATTAGTGGCATGCAAGGATTATTTCCTTCAATCTCCTCCTAAGCCTTGTCGTGCACCTTCAGCCACATTGATCATGCCGATCTTTGAGCGAAATTCTTGAAATTTTGCCCTGCCCAATGACTTCGTCAGGATATCACTGAGTTGTTCTTCACTCCTGACGAACTGTACCTTGATTAGACCCTTTTCTTCGCATTTTCGGACCAGATGGTACTTTACCTCGATGTGCCTACTCTGTTCATGGAGAACCGGGTTCTTGATCAGGGCGATGGCTGACTTGTTGTCCACTTTAAGCAGAGGAGCGCTCGGCTTGGACCCCTGCATTTCTCCCAGCACTTGAGCGAGCCACAACGCCTGGCAGGTCGCATTTGCCGCAGCAATGTACTCCGATTCACAGCTGGATTGCGCCACAATCCGCTGCTTCTTCGACTGCCATGAAATTGGGCTTTCCGCCAGCATGAAGATGACTCCAGTTGTGCTCTTTCTAGCATCAACGTCTCCAGCAAAATCAGCATCGCTGAAACCTGTTAGCTGTGCTTGATTTCCCTTCTTCCTGCCGAACCAGAGCCCCCAGTTGCTTGTTCCCGCCACATAACGAAGAATCCGTTTCAACGCTGCAAGGTGATCCTCCTTTGGCTCCTCCAGAAAACGGCTAACATATCCGACTGAGAACGCAAGATCAGGGCGGGTATTCACCAGATACCTTAAGCTCCCAATGAAACTCCTGTATGTTGTAGCGTCCACCGGTGACTCCGTGCTCTGCTTGCTTAGTTTCAGCCGCGCCTCCATGGGTGTTTGGCAAGGATTGCATCCTGCCATGCCGCTTCTCTCCAAGATCTTCGCGGCGTATGCTCCTTGACTGAGCGAGATGCCGCTTGCGCTCTGTTTCACCTCGATCCCGAGGTAGTAGTGAAGTAGGCCGAGGTCGCTCATTTTGAATGCCGTCGCAATCTCGTTCTTGAACACCCTGAGGTCGTCGCGATCCGTTCCAGTGATGACAAGATCATCGACGTAGACTCCGACCACCAGTTTCGCGTCATTGTTCTGCCTGATGTAGACGGCGTGCTCCGACTCGCTCCTCCTGAAACCGAGCGACAACAGAGTGTCGTCGAGCTTCGTGTACCAGGCGCGTGGCGCCTGGTGTAGCCCGTACAGCGCCTTCCGCAGCCTGAACACCTTGTGTTCCTTGCCGGAGACGATGAAACCTGCTGGTTGCTGGACGTAGACCTCCTCCTGTAGGTTGCCGTTCAAGAACGCTGACTTGACGTCCATGTGGTGCACCTCCCACCCTTCGTGCGCCGCGAGGGCGATGAGGAGGCGCACCGAGTCCAGCCTGGCTACCGGCGCGAAGACTTCGTCGTAGTCGATGCCGTGCCGCTGTGCATAGCCCTTCACCACGAGGCGCGCCTTATGCTTGGACACCGCCCCGTGTTCGTCCTGCTTTACCTTAAAAACCCACTTGACTCCAATCGCCTTGCGCCCAGGCGGAAGATCGGTGAGGTACCATGTGCCGTTTTCTTCGATGGCCTCTATTTCTTCAATCATTGCCTTCCGCCAGCTCGGGCTGCGCTCCGCCTCAGTGAACGAAGAAGGCTCGTCATAGCTTGTTGCAAGCGGCTCCTCTGCCAGCAGGGCGCGTTGTGCGAAGCCACGCGGTGGGGCCGGCCCGATGATGTCGTTGACACTACGGAACCGGAGCGGTGCGTCGTAGTCATGGTCCGCATCCAGGATCTCGTCGTCAAACTCATCGTGTTGCTCTGCTACGTTGTCAGGCCCCCCCGGAGTCTGGTGTGCTGGCACCTCTTCTGTATCAACAGCCGTCGGAGTCGCCTGGCCCGTAGTGGCGTATTCGATCGTGAAGACGTTGTCACCGCCAATCGGCTCTCCATCGTCGCCGCCGGCACCCCAGTCCCACTGGGCCTGCTCGTCGAACGCCACGTCGCGTGTCACATGGACACGCTTCGTGACAGGATCGTAAGCACGGTAGGCCTTGGAGCCGCGCTCGTAGCCGACGAAGATCATCTTGCGCCCCCGATCTTCGAGTTTCTTCAGATGCGGCGTCGTGTTGCGGACGTACACGATGCACCCGAACGTCTTGAGGTGATGAACTGCCGGCTTCTTCCCGTGCCACGCCTCAAACGGCGTCATGCTGTCCACGCTCTTCGTCGGGCACCTGTTGAGCACATATACTGCAGTGCTTACCGCCTCGCCTAGAACCATCCGGGCAATCCTTTCGCCTTGAGCATGCTTCTCGCCGTCGCCATCACCGTGCCGTTTCGACGCTCGACGACGCCATTCTGTTGTGGGCTGTACGGCGCGGTGTGTTGGCGATGGACTCCTTCGGCTGCGCAGTACTCCGCGAACTCGGCTGCGGTGAATTCACCGCCCCGATCAGTGCGGAGCGCCTTCAGCTTGAGCCCGGACTCGCCTTCCGCTCGAGCTTGGATCTCCTTGATTTCGGCCGCTGCACGATCCTTTGAAGGAATCACGGCTAGCCACATGTATCTGCTGAGATCGTCCACCAGGAGCAAGAAGTACTTATTTCCCCTTGGTGTTGCCGGCGCAATTGGGCCGCACAGGTCACCGTGTACCAGCTCAAGGCACTGCTTTGCCCGAAATTCTGCCTGAGCCGGGAACGGGTTTCGCCGCTGCTTGCCGGCCTGGCACGCCTCGCACAGCTCCTCTACCTTCCCTATAACAGGCAAGCCGCGTACCAACTCCTCCCGAGCTAGCTTCCAGAGCGCTGCCATGTTGACGTGCCCGAACCGCTCGTGCCAGCGCCACGCCACCTCGTCGCCGCGACTACGCACCGCCAAGCATCTTGTCTCTGCTATCTTGACGTGGAGAGTGTACAGTCTGTTGGCCGCCCGCTTCACCATTGCCAGCAGCCTTCCATCGGGTTCCCTGATCTGCATCACTCCGTCTTTGATGTCAATCTTGAAGCCCCTTTCATCGAGCTGTCCTACACTTACAATGTTCGTAGTTAGTCGAGGGATGAAATAGACACCAGGGAACGATCGGAGCTCGCCGTTCTTGCAGGAGAAAGTGATGGTCCCCCGGCCTTCTATCTGCACCACGGAGTCATCGCCGAACCGCACGGTGCCGAGTACCGCCGTGTCCATCCTCGAGAATGCGGTCCTTGATCCGGACATGTGATTCGTCGCGCCAGTGTCCAGGACCCAGGACTCCGCCTCCCGATTCTTCTCTTCTCCGAGTTGAGTGAACACTTGCTGCTCCCAGATCTCGATCTGGGTGTGTGTCGTCGCCTCTGATTCGGAGCCGCCATGCCTCTGTTCCGCTCCCAACCCGACCGAAACAGACTGCGAGAGTGGAACATCAGTCAGTGGTGAGGTCGCCGGGGCTCCATCGGAAGATTGCACTTCAGATTTCGGCGGCGGGGAAATGGACGAGATTTTCGCGAGTAGGAGCGAGGCTTCTGCCTCATCTTGGACGGTATGGGCTTGCTCCTGTTTGGGCCTGGATCGGCATTCGCGAGCCCAGTGACCCATCTTCCCGCAACGCCGGCACTCGTCCCCAGTGGGTTTTGACTGCCCACCTGGTGATGAGTCTCCGCGTGCGCGCCCGCGTCCTCGTCTTCCTCCTCCGCGCTGTCCTGCTCTGCCTCTGCCACCGCTTGCACCGCCGCCGGAGTGGTTCTCCGTCTCGCGCTTCTTCCGTCGCGCGTCCCACTCCTCTTCCGTGAGGTACAGCTTTCCCTCATGTTGTAATGACGCCGGCGCTTCTTCGAACGCCTCCTCGGCCTCTTTCAAACGCCCGGTGAGATCGGCGACAGACATGGTCGAAATATCGAGCAATGTCTTAATCGCAATGGCGATCTGCTTGAACCGGGGTGGCAGGCTTCGGAGTATCTTTGCGACAACCTTGGCTTCCTCCACTTCTTCATCCATGGTGGCGAGTTGTGCCGCCATGTTGTTCAGGCGTAGCGCGAAGTCCTCGACTGTCTCGCCGTCCTCGAATACGGCGAGATCGAACTTTCGGCGAAGCTGCTGCGCCGTTGACTTCTTCACTCGATCATCTCCGACCCTCAAGGTCGCGATCGTGTCCCAGGCCTCCTTTGCCGTCTCCTTCTTGGCGATCGTCGGAATCATCTCTGGTGGCACCGCGCTGCACAAGGCGTCCAGCGCCATCATCTCCTCTTGCGGATCGGCGCCATCCTCGATGACGGTCCACAACGCTCTCGCCTTCAACTTCACCTTCATCAGGAGTGCCCACTCTGAGTAATTGGTCTTGGTGAGGACAGGATACTTACTCCCACCGCTTACCTCACGAATCACCCGCTGGTACACCACACCATCTTTGGAGGCGCCGTCGTTGACCTTCTTCCCAGACATCTTCGATAGCCTTGCTCTGATACCACTTGTTAGAACCTCGCCGAAGATTCAACGCGCACGTTGCCGACGAGATTCACAGCTAAGCTACAAGATTACTCACACGAATTGAAGCTGCAAAAACTTTTTGGCTTGCTTTTCATTGTATAATTATCTGCTTTTAAAGACAACTAAATGGAGAACAAAATGGAAAGAAAAGACTGCCTTCAATCAGGCCGATCATACAAGGTAACTAACCTAAACATGGTATGCTAAAAATACTGTACATGTGCTAAAATACTGGCAAGATTAATTTAGCACGTTTGCTAAATTAGTGGCAAGATTAATTTAGCACGTTTGCTAAATTAGTGGCAAGGATTTGTGGCACGTTTTGCTAAATTAGTGGCATGCAAGGATTATTTCCTTCAACTTTCTCTAGACTTCGTGGAGAGAGGCTTCGATTAGCAAAAATGACATGGTCATCTGGATTTATCGGCTGCAGCTGCGTTTTGTGAGATTTGGAGGGAGTGTAATGACAGAATTTTTAATGGAGCGGCCAAACTAGCCGACTAAATTTTTATATATGCTATGCTTTCATGTCTTACTGGTTCAATCTCCTTTCAGGCAGTACGAGGGGGAGGGCGAAGCAGATACTGGACCAACCACAAATAAGGGAAGCATCAAATAGTCACTCAGGGGGCACAGAAGGCGAGGAGGATGACACAAACTCAGAGGACATATGACCGATGACGTGTAGGACACCTGATTTATTGTTCTCAGCCTTCTACTTATTGATACGAATAGACTGCATTTTGCATCAGGAGATCTCTCTCATTTTGATTTCGACATGTTCGGCTTGCACTTATCTATGTACTTGTTCTCTTCTCCGTTGTATATTTGTATTTTTGTATATGTCTTCCTCTTGCACCTGCAAGTGCGTGGAAGCTTTATACCTCTTAAGAGGAACTTTGATTCTTGTACATCTTATACATGAGGTGTTTTCATTAAAATTCTATTAATGAAACGCTAATATCTTAACTGTTCACCTTCTGCTCTTAAAAAACAAAGTGTATATGACAACTCATTGGCGAAAAAGAGACAATAAACAAGTGCCAGCAAAGCATCAGGGTTGATCGATTATTTCAGAGCCAGAAAAGAATCTCGGGATCCAGGCATTTGGTCTGAACCGGTGAAGCTCATGAGAAATGTATGTAACCTTGACCAGACCCCAACTAAACAACCCTACCTAGCTACTGACTGTTCCTAAATTAACAACAAATTTTGTAACAATTATTTGCTCTTTCTCATTAATTGACAGGTCACTGTCTCCTGTGCCCAAGGACCAGGATAGGAGTTGCAATGCCCCTTTCTTCACCCAAATCATGATCAATGCGGATGGTCCCCTTCAATTTCTCCTTCTTCTTCTCCATTTAGCCTTTCTTTATCAAGTTAATTATTAATTAATCAACCCTTTTCCCCTACAAGTAACCCTTCCACCCTCTCCCACACCTTCTCATAGGGTTTTCTTCTCTCTTGGGAGGTTGGTTCCTCCAAACCTTTCAAGAGATTAGAAACCTTCCTCTCTCCTTTCTTTATCAATGGAGCTCCACTCTCCGAACGCGGCCAAGAAGCTATGGAACTTCCTTCGCGTGGCCTTCTTCATGATGAGGAAGGGCCTCATCTCCAAGAGGAAGCTGGTCATGGACATGAACCTCATGATGAAGCGCGGCAAGATCATGGGCAAGAACCTCGGCAACCTCGTCTTCCACCACCATCATCGGCCTCCTCCTTCCTCTTCGCGTGGGTACGGCTTCACGCTGCAGGAGTACGAGTTCTCCTGCACCAACAGCCCCAACCCTTTTTTTTCCACGCGAGCAACAAGCGCCGGCACAGCTACTTCTCCTGCCTCAACGCTGTCGTCGAGGACCCCGACGAGACACCGAGGCCCGCTTTCTCCGCGGTGCCGAGGATGATCGAGTACACACCGACACCGTCGCCACAGTGCTGCAGCAGCCTGGCCGTCTCCCAGGAGCTGGCCAAGAGCCCGCTGCGGTCGCCGTTTTCGGTGAGGATCTCAAATTTCTCTGAGGAGGATGCTGGTGAGATATTGAGCTCTAGTAACTGCGAGGAGGTGGACAACGAGGCGGAGCAGTTCATCAAGAGGTTCTACGAGCAGCTGCGGGCGCAGAGCCGCATTGCCTTGATCCAGTACCAGGAGATGGAGGTCCAACAGATGCTGGCGCGTGGGAGCTAGCTAGTATAAATCTACGTATACGCACATACTTATATAATACGTACGTTCCGTACATAGTATTGTTTGCATGCTTACAGCATTTTTAATTTGGGAGATGATGGCTTAATTGGTGCACATTATATGTTGCTTTTCTTTATCCTTCCATTGGTGTTTTAAGCATTTTTAGTAGAGTTATTATTGCATGGTTATGTTGTTGTGTTGTTGTTAGAGGGAGGAGTTTGGTGAGGGGAGATGTCAGTGTGATCAATGGTTGGTTTGTAATGTTGGGTTGTCTCTTTATTTTGTGTGACCCATCATGTATTTGGCTCGATATATTAACTAATGTTGTATTATGGGTTTATTAATATGGTGGATTTTTTTCCTAATTAATTGTTGTTGCTGTTGTTGTTTTGTTTGAGATAAGAATGTAGAATTATGCTATTTTTTTATATTTGTACATAAATATTGCATCGTATGTGCTCACAGAAATATAAGAGAGGATATGTTCCCGTACTTTTCACGCAACTTCTGAATATTGGACCTGCGCATTTCAAGTTTTCTAACTACTTTCGCTCAATAAATTTTTCTAATTAACTCTTATAGTAGTTTGCTTAAAATAAGGTCAATTATTTGATGAGCGCTTCTTCCATTACTACATCTCTCCTTGTGGTTAATTAATTATAGCTGGTATTATAAGCTGGATGTAAGTATTTTTGCAACACATGTGAAGAATATTCATTTGATTTTTTTTTTCCCCTAGAAAAATTGAGATCTATGTCATTATGTGAATGTCCCTTTCTTGTGGAGTGGAGTGGGCCATAACATAATGCTATTGGGTTTGGTATAGAGCAGGAAACTTGGAGTGGTGGTCAAGGTTCTGTTCTGGCTTTCTTCTAGCTTATGTTATTATTTTTCTCTGATGATTAATTTCTATGTACACACTCTAGTTCGAAGACCCCACTGAAAGAGACCGACCCACAACTTTTCTTTGTTGGCAGCATCATTGGAAACCAATAATAAAAGCCTGTGCAATGACCGACTTTTTCTGTGCTTATTTTTATTTTCTGGACCATTTGAATTTTGATAGTTGTTGGGCAACCTAATTAGACAAAGAAGATGAGTGCTTGAAATGATTAAGAGGAGTGGTTTTGCTTGTCAAACACTCGTTCCTTTCTTGTTTTGAAATTTTGAATAAAGAATTTCCTGCTTTCTGCATTTTTGTTACTTCGGAGCTAAGCGTTTCTCATTAGGTTGTGTTTGTTTTGAGAAAAAGGGAGGAAAAGATGAAAGTGGAAAGACCCTTTTCTCACTTTCACCATTTGTTTCAACGGTATCCCCCTTGCATTTTTTACCCATGTCATTTTTCACTTCTACATCTCCATTTTTTAAATATTAGATATTAAATATAATTTTGTAATATTGTGATTAATTTTTTAAAACTAATTTAATTTTAAATATTTTATAAAAAATTAATAAATAATAAATAATATTATAATATTAATGTTTTAAATAATTTATAATAATAATATTTCAATATTTTTCTCACTTTTACATCCTTATTTTCCTATTGAAGGGGGCTACAGTTATTTTTTAAATATTTGATATTAAATATTATTTTTAATATTGAGATAATATTTTTTTAATTAATTTAATTATAAAAAAAATTTAATTAATAATCAATATTTTATATTTAATATTCATTTGTTAAATATTTTTATAATATTTAGAATTTCAATATTTTTAATAATTATAAATTTACAAAATTATTTTTTAAAATTATTTTAACATTTAATATAAACCCTTTTATTTGGTTTTTAAATGTTATTTTAATAATTTAATTTTTATATTAGTCTATTATTTTAAAATTATATTATTTTTTATTATTAGCTTAATATTTTATTACTGTTAATATTTAATTAACAGATTTATGATACATTTTAATTTCTAATAGCAAATTTGATTTAATAATATTGGTATTGTTTAAATCACCAAACAGTTAATTTTGTAGTTAACTTTTTCACTTACATGTCCAATTACTAAACAAACACCGTAAAACACAATATACTTTTTCACTTACACTTTCACATTACGATCAAACACTATAAAACTTAATTGCATAAAACCCAATTTCTCATTACACTTTCACATTTTTCATCCTCATTTCTCACTTGCACATTTTCCTCTCACTTGCAGAAAATCAAATAGACCCGGTAGTGAAGATCTGAAACGGGCCGGGTCAGGCCCGTCCCAGGACCAGCGGATCTAAGACGGGGTCGGGCCAAGCCCGGGCCCCCCCACAAATCCTAGGTGACCCGGCCCTGCCCAGGCCCGGTCCCCCTAAGGGGGACTCGGGCACAGCCCGGAGACCCAACTGGGCCAGGCCGGGCAATACTCGGGATGACCCAGGTTTTTTTAAAAAATTAGAAAAGTTAAAATTGTAAAAAATTCACTCAATTTTGGAAAAAATTGATACATGTTCTAAAATGCAAATGTAAATTTTTTTATTAACAATTTAAAAGATTGGATAAATCGATACAAATACAAATGAATAATATAGATAAAAGATAAAATTATAAATGTAGTATATAGATTGAAATTAAAGTTTAAATTAATACAACAAATACAAAAGATCTTCAATTTTTCACTCATCTTCTAGAGAGTCTTCAATGATTTCATTTACTGTTTTATTCTAGTTTCTCGTTCCACATCGAGCCAATCCTTCCCGCGATGCTAATCTTGATGGCTTCTAATGTCAGGCGGTTCCTTATATCATTCAGCACTCGTCCAACTGTACTAAAAGCAGATTTGAAGTTTCAGTAGATGTTTGAGGGGTTAGTAAATCTCGCGTTATGATGAAAAGCATAAGATGTCGCTTTCTGTGATTTTCACTAGGTCAAAATATCAACTTGAGAGGGCTTGAGAAAGCTTGATCACTTGAGAACTAGAGAGCTTTAGCACTTAAGAATTTAAGAGATTTTTAGAGAATTTTTTGGTGATGAAATGAAGTGGGGAAGAGCAGGTATTTATAGAGGGGAAGAGGTAGTTAAAATATAATTTTTTTACAAAAAATTTGGCATTTATACTGTTGGGGACTTTGTAAAAAAAAATAAACCCCCCTCCCAAAGATTAATATCTGGGCCCAATATAGTCGTTGGGTGGTTATTAAAAAAAAAATTTACAAACCCCTCCCCCCATTTTTTGGCCCAAGAGTCGTTGGGTTTCCGAGCCGGTTTGGCTCGGGCCTGGGCCTGGGTGTGTCCCAGCCCGACTAGGCTGTGGGCCAGGATCCCCAAACTCGGGCATGCCCGGACTTTAGGGACGGGGCTCGGGCCAGGGCAGGCCCGGGCCAACGCCGGTCAGGCCTGTCCAAGTCGGCAGGCCGGCCCGGGCCTATTCGCACCCCTACCCGGTAGAGGGTCATTCATATTTGACAAAGTGGATTGTCACTCTTTTATGTACATAGCTGTTTTGTGCAGTAACTTTTATCTTGGTGAGAGTTTTTCTTCTTTCTTTTTTCTCTTTTGATGGAAGGTCATAGCTTTATCATAAATGGCACTGGTTACAATTTGACATTCTAGCATCTCTGTAATAGATGAGATAATAGAATCATACAATCAATTATCGAACATGCGAGCTCTAAGACAGAACTTAGCCAAGTTGTGTGTCACTTGGTTCATCAACCAGCTGGGGAAGGCAACTGTCACCTTGCAGTTGACTTGGAGGAGATATTTGCACTCATGGATGTCCATGATACATGCGATACGCCATGGAGGATTCGATTGTGTGTTGTTGATCCAAGTTGCGACCAGCTTTGAGTCAGTGTGCACCTCACAGTATAGAGAAGATCAAAATCTAGAAGAAGAGTTTTTTAACTCTTGTTGGAGAGAGAGAGAAGAGATTAAAGTTGTAGGCAATCAGAAGAAGCAACAGGCATCAGGTTGATCGACCGACGTGCAAAAAATGTGCACATTGGGTATTGTCAGTCGACCGACCCTATCACTGTATGGGGCTCAGGAGGAGCCAAGAAACAACACACAAGAACCAAACAACCACACAAGAGGTGACACAAAGAGTTAACAAGGCTCGGCAAGCTTACTTACATCCTCGGGGTAGAATAAGAGAGATCTATTGATGATTAACTCACATTTACAAGAGGAATCACTAGTACAGATTTTGGGTTTTCACGTCGGTTGAACATACAACCGATGTGTATAAATATGCGGTGGCAATTTTGAAAACATATGGAGTATAAGAGTTGATGGATGAAAAAAAAAATGATTACACGTCGGTTCTGTTAAGAACCAATTTGAAATCTTTATATTTAACATCAATTCTTTAACGAATCGACATGCAAAGTTATTTCGAAATGAAGTAAAAGAATCCATATCGATTTTGTTTAGAACCGACGTGTAATATTAATATTTAACATCTATTCTTTAGCGAACCGACATTAAAAGTTATTTTGAAATGCATACCCACGACAGCCCCTTGTCCTAATTAACCCTAACTCTCTCTCCTCCCTAGAGCCCTCTCTCGCCCCTCTCGTCGTCTCTCTCACTCTCTCTTGTTATTCTCTCTCGTCTTTCTCTCTCACACTCCTCGTCTCTCTCGTCTGTCCTCATCTGCATGCTCTGATCCCCTCAAGCTCCTCTGTTGCTAGTAGCCTCTCTTGAGGATCTCCACGGTTTGTTCCCTTAAGGGTAAGTTTTTTTAATTTTCTCTTAATTTAATCAATTTTTTCCTTCTCCTCATTGATCTACTCTTGTTCTTAGATCACTCTCTGCTTGCAGTTGTGGCGGATTTATTCTCGATCGCGATCGAAATTGTCATTAGGGATTGTTTTTGTTGAAAATAATTTCTCTCACTTTTACTCTCTCTCCCCCTCTTTGCCAATTGGTCCCTATAAGGGATTTTTGGGTTGATTTCTTGATTATTTTTTATTGCAGTAGAATAATTTAAATTTTTTTGCAATATTTCTATTTTTATTTTTTGCATAAAAGGTTTGGGTTAATTTTATATTTATTTTTTATCTTTGTGTATTGTGGTGCTGGTGGTGGGTTGCCTGTGTGTGTGGTTGTGTTGGAGGTGGTGATGATGGTGGGGTGCGTGCGTGCGTGTGCGTGTGTTGTGTGTGCTTAATGTGCATGCGTGTGGTGGTGGTGGAGTGTTTGTGTGTGTGTGTGTGTGTGTGTGTTGGGGGGGGGGGGGTTGTGGTGGTGGTGGTGGTGTGTGTATGGTGGTGGTGGAGAAGTGTGCTTGATGTGCTCGTGTGTGTGTGGTGGTGGTTGTGGTGGGGTGTGTCTTGCTTGATGTGTGCGTGCGTGTGGTGGCAGTAGTGGTGTGGTGGTGGTGTTCCATGCTTGATGTTTGTGTGTGTGTGTGTGTGTGTGTGTGTGTGTGTGTGTGTGTGTGTGTGTTTGTTTTATGCTTGATATGTGTGTATTGGTGGTGTGTGTGATATACTTGATGTGTATGTGTGTGTGTGGGCAAGGAATGTGTGTGGTGGTGGTGGTGGGGTATGTCCTGCTTGATGTGCGTGTATGCGTGTGTGATGGTGGTGGTGTGGTGGGGGTGTGCCATGCTTTTGGGGGAGGGGGGTTGCATATGTGTTATGCTTGATGTGTTATGTGTGTGTGTGTGGTGGGGGTGGTGGGGGGTGTGTGGGGGGGTGGTGGGGGTGTGTGCTTGATGTGCGTGTGTGGTGGTGGTGGTAGTGGGTGGGTGTGCTTGATGTGCATGTATGCGTGTGCATGTATGTGTGATGGTGGTGGTGTGGTGGTGGTGGTGTGTCATGCTTTGTGCGTGTGCGCGTGTGTTATACTTGATGTGTTGTGTGTATATGTATGTGTGGTAGTGGTAGGGGTGTGTGTGTGATGGTGGTGGTGGTTGTGTGTGCTTGATGTGCATGTGTGTGGTGGAGGTGGTGGTGGGGTGTGTCATACTTGATGTGCGTGTGTGCGTGTGTGTGATGGTGTGGTGGTGGCATGCCATGCTTGGGGGGGGTGTGCATGCATGCTATGCTTGATGTGTTTTGTGTGTGTGTGGTGGTGGTAGGGAGTTGTGTGTGTTGGTGGTGGTGTACCATGCTTAATGTGTGCATGAGATTGTGGTAAAGTAAATTTACTCTTTATATGATATATGGTGTTGTTAATTCAATATATTATTTTTGATGTGTTTTAATTCAATATATTATTTTTGATGTTTATACTAGTTAAAATCGGATTTAGAAGAATTAATTTGATTAGCTTGAAGAATTAAAAGAATATTGTTAAAATTCAGAGATCCAAAAGGGATATTATCAGAAGATTTTTTCTATTGGGTAAACAAATTTTTTCATATCTCCAACCTTATCTCTAACCTTATCTCCAACCTTATTAAAAGATTTTTTCTATTGGGCTAGCGATTTGGTCTCATCTTCAAGCACGCTCTCCCTTATCCATTTTAACCTATAAATATCACCACTTCAGAAGATAAAGAGGCACCACACTGCAGAGAGAGATCCTAAGCTAGTTTTTGCTCTAGTTTAGTTTAGATTTTTTTTTCTAAATGTAATTTTAATTTCTTTAGAGCTTAAATTAGAGAGAGTTTCATGAACAAAAAAAGAAAGAAAGAATTATATTTAGAGTGACACTAAATGTAATCTTCTTTAAAGAGAGTTGTATTGAGAGTGACAGTCAATGTAGTTTTCTCACTTTTTTCATTGTTACTCAACTTAGTTGATCGCTATTTTTTTCTATCATTTCGATTTAATCTACTCCGAGGTAAATCTTCACAACTGATTCAAGGTAAGCGTTTATTCAGAAGAGGTAAGTTTTCTTTCTGTCTTTCATTTCAATTTTTAGTTTAGAATCACGTTTAAAAACCAACCGGTTTTCTTCTTCTTTATTCATTTTGTTTCTTTCTCTTTTAACTTAATAACTCTTTTAACTTAAAACGATTTTAAAACCATCTTCTATCTTTCACTTTCTTTTTAACTTAATCTAGTTCTTTTCCTTTTCATTTAAAAAAATAAAGAAGAATCTTTAACTAGTTTTAGTAACTTAAAAGAATACCAAAAACTCTTCTATCATAGTACCTCCTTGTGGATCATAACCCGCATAGCCCTTGCTATAGTGGTAGCATTGAGCAATCTTGCACTTGTTAATCTTCAATTTAAACTTCTCTTTTTTGTGCACAGGTTAGACTCGATCAAAATTTTATGTCATTGTGGGGAGGGACGGTAAATTTTCTTTTTTGTTTTCTTAATTGGTTAACTTGTTTCTTCTCTATTTCAGTGTGCAGAGGAATATTTTAAGAAACTAACAGCTTTAGTGGACTATATACTACCTTGTGCCTCTGGTCAAGAAAGCAAAGCACATGGGATACTATTCTGCCACGAAAATGTGGCAAAAGCAGCGTTTGTACTACAATCTAGTAGAACTACTAATAGAGTTTTCTTGCGGGTTCTTTTACACTGTAAGATACAACTTTTGCAGCCTTTAGGTTTTCTTTTTACTGTATTTTGCATACTGATTTTAATTCAACAGTAACTTAGTTGAATATAAATGCTAAAAACAGTTTAGACTCTTGCATCTTAGGGTACGTGTCTAATTCGTTTCATTTTTCATTAGTGTTGAAGAGTGCTTGAGCCAAGATATGTGTGCATTGCAGTAGCATAGAAAACACACTTGTATGATTTATTATTTGAGTGTTACTCTTTTGTTATATACTTGCATACTTGCACAAAAACGATTAAGGGCTTGTCCTATAAACAAGATAAGGTGGGAAAGTCATTACCCTTACTTAGCCCATAAATCATCTCCTCACTCACTAATCCAATCCTAACTAAAAATTGAGTAGATGTTAGCCATAGGGCTATCTCAGAAGCTTTAGGAGATTGACCTAAGGAGGTAGTTGTTAGAGTTTGACTCTAATCAAATTAGTATCAAAAGTTGGAGATTAAGAGATAAAACCTCGAAGAACAGTGATTTGGCATAATTACGCAAGTTCCTTGATTGCAAGTAAATGCAGTGAGAATTACCGTCTAGCTTTGGGCTAACGGGTCGTGTCCACGAGGAGGAATGCATGAAAGTTTTTCGATGTATTATTTCAAAAGTAAAGAATGATGTTGGTATTTTTTAATGCGAGAGTAGAGAGATGATTTAAAGAAAACTTAAAATTTGAAAAAGATTTTGAAGAAAGTGACCTTTAAAAGGTTTGAAGAATGATTAGTTGTTTGTTTTAATATATGAAGAAAAAGATCTGGCTTACTATCTTACTACTCAATGATATGTTCTTCTCTTGAAAATCTCAGTGTCTCAATGTGATCATGATAAAAACTTAAGTTTGAATTTTGAAAGTCTTAAGTAAAGCAGATAAGATTGTTTGAAAAAGTCAACTCCTTTTTTAAGAATTCATATTGAACTCAATGTTAAACATCAAGTCGTCTTTCAAGTATGAAATAAAAATAAGTTCAAGTGATGTCATAAAAATGAAAGCTTTAGAAATTCAAACCCATTCTCATATGCCTTCAAGAACACTTTCAAATAAACAATGCTTAGTTTAAGGCGTTCATATGATTCTGTTGGGTTCTTTGCATAAAACTGTTCAAAATAAGAGGGATCAAAGAGAGATGATAGTGAGCCCAGAAAGAAGAGATTTAGCTACTCATTACTAAAAAAGAAAACATTAAATTAAAATTCAATATACTCGTGAGTTGGAGAAGAAAGGAAGTCTGTCAAATCTTTATTGATGTTACTTCAACTTCAGATTACAATCACTCTTTCTCTCTCACACTTTGTTACTGAACTAAACTACAGATTAAGAACTAAAATACAATTTCTCATAAACTATCTAACAATGAACATAAACCCTAAAAATAAAGAGAAAAACTTAAACTAGCCTTTCGTTTATTCTTCAGTAAACTCCCTGCCTTTTATAGGTAAGAACCCAGAGGAAAGAGGAGTGAGGAGATGAGGGGAGCAAACACTCCCCTTATCTCCACCGTAGGGCCGTGGATTCGCGGCTTTGGCTGCGGATCTGCGTCAAGGATGAAAAAAATATTTGAAGTATTATTGTAAGAATTAAGTAATCTATAAGTTATAGGAAAACTGAACTTTTTATTCTTAAGCTTTATCTTTATTCAAAAATATGTCATCAATCAAAGTAAGGAGTCAAATTATATTTCTCATTTAGTTTATTATTGTACCCTAAATCATATGCAACTTCATGACAGTGAAATTTTGACTAAGGGTTCTTTAACTCTAACTCTTATGCCTTATTTATTCATTTTTTTTTGGTGATGGTTGTTCCTTAATTCTATTAGGCTTTCTAATCTGCCATGTAACAAGCCTTTAGTTGGTGATACCCAAACCGGACGGTCTTAGGACACCGGGTGAGAAAACACCCCAAGAACTTAAGGATCGAGCAAACAAGGCCACAAGATTAAGGATTTGATTTATAAGATGTACCAGTTTTAGGCGTGAATATTTATACTTTCTGAAGCACAAATACCCAACTTAATCAGAGGAATATATTTTATATATATATATATATTCCTTTTTTTTAAACTTATCTAATCATCTTTTGCATAAATATCAAGGCTTTTTTAGGTCAAAGCACTTGGCTAATCAATAATTAGATTTGTTTATTTTTTTTGGTAAGGAATAAGAATCTTTGTCGTAGAACCCTACGCATGTAAGTGTATAAAGTGTGCATATTTCATCAACGTAAAAATCAAGACTAAATTACTTTTTCAAATTTTCTTTCTAACTCTAGAAATCAAATAAATAATCTTATTTTGACCAAGTATAAGAAATCCTAATTATAGTTCTCCTATTCCTTAAAATTGACTTAATTTCTTACAAAAATATGTCAAAATATTGTTCTTTTTTCAAAAAAAATTCTTTTTTTTATTGTTATATAGTCATGTTAGAGTACTTTATATTAGTCATGTTAGAGCCCTCCCCCATACTTATCTAATGCATTGTCCTCAATGTATGGCTGTAATGAATGAATGCATGAAATAAAGTTAAAAAAGAAGTGCATAATATATACATACATATATATATAGCATACAAAATATGTACAACAACATGTTTCTCCCACACGTAAATCTTTTTAAGTCTCATCCCCTAGCTCTCTTTCCATCATTCCAATGGGTTCTCTTTATAGGACATAGTGGGGAGGCCAATCTTTTTGTCATTTTAGCTCTCTTCCTCCCTAGTATCACCTTCCTTAAGCTTTTCTTTCTTATATGTCTACATTCATTATTCAAAAATTGATCACCATCATGCTTCGCAGTTGGAACTTCCTCACTATGAATGCCTAAAAATTCTAACACAGTTCCATACATCTCCTCAAAACTTAGATCAACACTTTCTCCTGGAGGTGTGTAATTAACCAAAATATCCCTTGTCGGTTCATCCAAACACATGAGTTCTTCTTCAAAGAGGTTTTCAAAGATTAGGTCAATCAAAGGTTCTTGAATTATATTCTTATGTGATATATTATTGATTAGCTCATCGAAGGTGAAGATATTCAAATCAAATTTTCTCTTTTTTAAAGGGACTCTAAAATTAGGATCTACAACATATGTCTTCTCATTAATATAATCGCATTCATTCTTAAATAATTCATCAAGAAACAGAGATTCTCTATACCTTCACTTTCTTCATTATAATTATTCTCAACAAAGTTTACCTCAAATGTTTGGTCTCTTATCTTACGAGGTTGTTTTTCTACGTTGAAGACATTGACCTCTATAGTCATGTCTCCAAAGGTCAACCTCATGGATCCATTCCTACAATTAATGATCACATTTGCAGTCGTAAGGAATGGACACCCTAAGATAATGGGAGTTTGATACCTAGGATTGGATACAGGTTGGGTCTCAATAACAATAAAATCTACTGGGTAGATAAACTCTCCGACTCGAATAAGAACGTCTTTAATTCCCTCCTGGGAACTTTGACTGAACAATCCGCTAGTTGGATAGTGACTCTAGTTGGACTAAGATCGCCCAACCCGAGTTGTTGATAAACTGAGAAAGGAAGCAAGTTGATACTTGCCCCCAAGTCAAGAAGTGCATGATTAATCCCGGCTTGTTCTATAGTGCAGGTAATAGTGGGATAACCCAGATCCTTATACTTGACAAGGATCAGATCCGACAGTAGCTCACTAATGTTAGTGGCTAGAAAAACTTTCTTGGTTACATTAGTCTTTCTCTTCTTGGTGCACATGTCCTTAAGAAATTTTGCATAAGATGGGACTTATTGGATGGTATCAAGAAGTGACACATTTATCTTCACTTGATTGAAGATCTCAATTATCTTATCCATGTGTGGATTCTGCTTGATATTTTTCAACTTATTAGGAAATGGTTCTATAGGCTTGTGCACTTGACTGGTTGACTTATTCGTTTCAGATTCGTCAGATTTGGAAGGATTGGGACTAGATGAGGTGGATGCTTATGTGTGATTATGCTGAATGAAATTGGATGGTGTTGACACTTGATTATCAATTTTCTTTCCCGGCCTCAATGTAAAAATGATATTACATTGATTCAACGACTGATCCTCAGCCAAATGGGCTTGTTGAGAATTTCTAAGGTTCGTTAATGGCTGACTGGGCAAGGTACCCTTTAGCCTCTCATTCTGTGGATTGGCTAATTAGCTTATTTGAACCTCTAACTTCTGCATTGTTTGCATGAGAGAATCTTGGTTCTTCATGTACCTTTCTATATTTTTCTCAAAATCAGTCATTATCCTCTCAAGTTAAGGATTCTGAAAGGAAGATTGTGGAGCTTGGTTGGGAAAGTTTTGTTGATAATTTGAAACATTGGGTGGATGGTTGGAAGAATTGTGATGATAATTTAAAAAGTTAGGTTGATGATTGGAAGAATTATTAGAATGTTGGAAGTGGTTTGAATGGTTTGACCGTGAGTGGTCATTGTTATTTTGGCTCTATGAAAAATTTGGGTGATTTCCCCAGCCAGGATTGTACGTTTGTGTGTAAGGATTATTGTTCGGCCTTGAAAAGGCCGCATTCATCGGTTCAGAAAATTGTTGCTGAGCTTGGAACACTGGACACTCCTCAAATACATGATTCATTGCTTGACAGTAAGTACAGAACGGAGTTGAAAATTGGTCTGGGCTAACTTGGTTGACTGGACTAGTTTTTTTAATTTCTAAATCTTCCAGTCTTCTTTCTAGGTTTGCTATTCTAGCCTCGACAACTATAGATGATTCAATTGAATGGAGATCTCCTTTTGAAGAGATGGAGTTTGAATTCCTAGAGTTTTTATTAGTCGGTTCCCATTGGATGGTCTTTTCAGCTAGATTCTCATATAAATTCCATCTTTCATTTTCATCCTTTTATAAGAATCCCTCTTGGCACATGGTTTGAATATTCTAAACTGTCATAAAGAATTTGACATTATCGCTATTTCTCTATTTCATGATGAGGACATTGGACAAGAAGGTCTTTGAAGCGTTAAAAATACCTCCAAAACTGTTCACTAGGTTCTTACTTGAACTACATGATGTTCTTCCTAATGAGAGCGGTCTTTATGAATTGGATAGAATTTCTTCAAGAAGACCTTAATGAAACTCACGATGTGATAGAGTCGGCCGTTAAGCTGTAAATCCATTTCTTGGCTAAGTCCTTAAGAGCAAATGGTACAAATCTTAACCTAATAGCATCATCTATAAGGTGTGGGATTTTCATCATTAAGCATACTTCCTCAAATTCTCTTATGAAGAAATAAGCATCTTCGGACTCTAAGTCATGAAAATTAGGAAGTGTGTTGATGAACTGAGACTTGAGCTCAAAGTTGTGTTCACCAACCGATGAAAGTTGGATGCAAGATGGAAGTGTGGTTCTAATGGGATAAAACCTATCCTGCAAAGATGTCGGTTGAGTCATAACCGAATCTGGTTTGGATTCTTTCTTGGGTGGTGATGTATTTCTAGTTAACCTAGATGTGATTGGGTCTCTCGACCACACTTACATATACAAATACTACTACAAACAAGTTCACCAATAGTCAACAAGAAAATGCAGCCAAGCCTAGTCTAAGGTAATCTTGACCTAGACAACTCCTAACTGGTTGATTGTCCACAGGAGGTATAATGCAGACTTTGACCACAAGCTAATCAGCCAAGTCAGGGCAAGATTGGTGGGAGGTATCCGTGCAAAAGTGACGGGCCTAATTAAGCCAAACCACCAGCTTTCAGGGTTTCGCCCCTCAATCCCTGTCCTTAGATACTGATTTGGCAGGAGTCAAATTCTAACACCTTTCCCCTTAGGATAATCTCCTAATGAGTTCAAGAAATCCCTAAGGCCAACATCTATTAGATTTTAAGTAGGCTTAAGTTGTGCGTGTTTGGAGATGGTTTGTGGGCTAAGGAAGGGTAATGACTTTCCCATCTTATCTTGTTTTGGGTTTTGCCCTTAAACCAGATTGTGCAAGTGTGCTAGTATAAAGTAGTAGTAACAATCAAAAAGTAAATAAATCACCTAAGAATGTTCCTATGCAAGATGCTATGCAAACGTATCTTGTCTCCAGCTTTCTTCAACAGTAATTGTAAAAGAAATGTAATTAGACAAATGCCTAGAATGCAAGTTTAATCATTTTTTAAGCAATTGGCAATCAATCAGATTACTGTTGGATTAAAAATTGGGTATGTGGATATCAGATATAGCAGAATTAACACACAAAAAACTGAATTTTTGCAAAGCAATATGTCCTGCGAAAAAGAATATTTTAGTAGTCCAAAAAAATTTCAAGTTTTTACGCTGCAATTTCTTGAAATTTTGTTTCCTACTTTCTAGAGTAGGGGCACAAAATAGCAAGTCTTCTCCTGTAATGCTTGAGCGCTAAATCTGATTTCTTGATGGCCTGAAATAAGACACCAAACTTGTTAAAAAATAATTACACCATTCCCTCCCCGGCAACAGCGCTAAAAATTTAATTGCAAGTAAATGCAGTGAGAATTACCGTCTAACTTTGAGCTAACGGATCATGTCCACGAGGAGAGATGCGATGAAAGATTTTCAATGTATTGTTTCAAAAGTAAAGAATGGTGTTAGTGTTTTTTAATGTGAAAAGAGAATGGAGAGTAGAGAGATGATTTAAAGAAAACTTAAAATTTGAAAAAGATTTTAGAGAAAGTGATCTTTAAAAGGTTTGAAGAATGATTGGTTGTTTGTTTTAATATATGAAGAAAAAGATCTGGGCTCACTATCTTACTAACTCAATGATTGTTCTTCTCTTGAAAATCTCAGTATCTCAACGTGATCATAGGCAAAAACTTAAGTTTGAATTTCGAAAGTTTAAGTAAAGCAGATAAGATTGTTTGGAAAAGTCAACTCCTTTTTTAAGAATTCATATTGAACTGAATGTTAAATCATCAAGTCGTCTTTCAAGTATGAAATAAAAACAAATTCAAGTGATGTTGTAAAAATGAAAGTTTTAGAAATTCGAACCCATCCTCATGTGCCTTCAAGGACACTTTCAAAGAATCAAGCCTTAGTTTAAGGCACTCATATGATTCCGTTGAGTTCTTTGCATAAAATCGTTCAAAATAAGAGGGATCATAGAAAGATGATAGTGAGCCCAGAGAGAAGAGATTTAGCTACTCCTTACTAAAAAAAAAAAACATTAAATTAAAATTCAACATACCCATGAGTTGGAGAAGAAAAAGTCCGTCGAATCTTTATTGATGTTTCTTCAACTTCAGATTACAATCACTCTTTCTCTCTCTCTCACTTTGTTTCTGGACTCAAATACAAATTAAAAACTGAGATACAACATCTTATAAAATATCTAACAACGAACCTAAACCCTGAAAATAAAGAGAAAAATTTAAACTACTCTTCCGTTAATTCTTCAGTAAACTCCCTGCCTTTAATAGGTAAAACCGAGAGGGTAGAGGAGTGAGGAGATAAGGGGAGCAAACGCTCCCCTTATCTCCATCATAGGGCCGCGGATCCGCGGTTAGGATGTGGCCAAATGGCCACATCCAAGTGGCGATCTTGATAGCGTGTGATTTTGTCCCCTTTGGTTCGGCTGGATTTGCTGTTAGTTTCTGATTCTGATCTGATCTTCGGTGATCCTCAAGCTAATCGATTTGTATTCATATAAAACCAATTTAGCCAGTTTTATTCGATGTAATCCTCCCTGATATGCGTTGATCTTCAGCTGGAATTATCCCTATTCTTCTGAATATTTATCTCTTCTTTAATTAAGATTTAAATTAAAATTAAAGTGGGCTTTTGGGCTCATTTCTTTTTCATCTTCATTAGCAATGGGCCTGCATTTTATTAAACAATAATAAGACAAAATACATAATTTATTAGATAATAAATATAGAAATGTGACATTATATATGCAATATAGGTGACCGATCATTGCTCAAGCACGGATACCGCCCATTGATCTTGCCCTTACCTGGCTGATTAACTTGTGGTTAGTTTGCTGCAATATACCTCCCATAGACAGTCTAACTAATTATGAGTCATCTAGGTCTAAGGTCTACCATAATTTAAGTTAGATTTTTCTTCTTTCTTTTTATTTGTTTGTTTGTTTGTTTTTGTTTGTTTTTGTCAGTTTGTATGAAATGGATTATAACAACATTTTTTCAATTTTAGTAGTAATTAATATTACACCTTGACCTCTTTTTCGATTAATACTAACCTGGAATTTCATAACTTTAATCAATCAACTATGTCGGATTGGTATTATCTAAATCAGTATATGTCCCAACCCCAATATTATAAATAAGATTGGAATGATCATCACCGCTTTTCACCTAGTCAGTGGGGATACAACTCCCCGAGTCATATGGTCAACCACCTTACCGACAACCAGCTTATATACTCCTTATCAAGATCAATCTATAGAAGAACAATCTGATTTAGAAAAGAGTTTAGAAGCCTTCTTTGAGTTCGGACGACAAATTCAAAACATGAAAGACTCACAATCCCATCAAAAATTTCAAATCTAAGAGCCTTACTCTATTTTTCAAGTCCCACAACAAGAAGAGAACCTACTGACTTAGAAAAGGGTATGAAATTCATGATTCAGTCTCAAAATGATTGTATTCAATCTCAAAAGGAGTATCTCCAATCTATTGATAGTTAGAAGCAAATTGTGTCATTTGGTCAAAAATAATTAATGTAGGAATGAGAAAACTCTACCTAACACATTATTAACCATTCCTGATTCCTTTAACCATATTGATTGGAATCATGGTGTCTTGGAGACTTTAACCAAGACTTAATTCCACCATAACATCATGAACTTAACCAATCCCAAACCTTGGACAAATTGGCAAGTTTTTACTTCAAGGAAATTGAACTTGATTATGAATGTGACCCTGATCTCCAACTTTGTGATTCAATTCAAATTTTTAAATCTATGTTGACTCTGGTATCCTTACCTGATTTGGATCAAATTACCGAGCCAACATTGATTCCTGTACTCATACAGCTTGAAATTAAATCACCTATTTTGGATGTCACATTTCATTGATGGGAAAGAATGTGAATTTAATTCTTTGATTTAGAATTAACTCTTAAACGAAACAACTCTTGAACCTAAATTGATTTGAGTCATATACCATAGTCAGTATTGGTTCCCTTTCCACTTATTATAGAGCCCAAATCATCCATTTCACAAATTCACATTCCCTTATTGAGTTTGGTCATATAATTGAGATAGGTTTAATGTTAGGATCTTGCTTGATCCTATTCATGATAGGGATTGTATATATGGAAATAGAAAAGAGATCATAAAAGGTGAGTTACGTGAACTACCATATTATCTTGATTGGGCAGCAACGCTTGGCCCAATCTGACCACCACCGGAACCACCACTTTAGGTAATATTTTTCCTTCCCTTCTTCTTTTTTTCATGCATTTATACATTCATTCATACATTGAGGACAATGCATGAGATAGGTGTGGGGGAGGATTCTATCATAACATAGGTTTCCTGTTAATTTACAAAAAAATATAACATGTTCTTTGCATTTAAAAACTTTTTGAAAAGAGAAACAATATTTTGACCTATTTTTTTGTAAGAAATTAAGTTAATTTAGAAATAAGAGAATCATAATTAGGATTTCCTATACTTGGACAATAAGATTATTTATTTGATTTCTAGGGTTAGAAAGAAAATTTAAAAAAGTAATTTAGTCTTAATTTTTACCTTGATGAAATATGTATACTTTATACACTTACACACTTAGGTTCAAAAATAAAGATTCTTATGCCTTATTTTAAAAAAAAGAAAGAAAGAACATATATATATATGAAAATAAAAAAAATCTAATTATTGATTAGCTAGATGCTTTGCCCTAAGCAAGCCTTGGTATTTATGCAAAAAGTAATTAGGTAAGTTTGAAATATGTGTGTGTGTGTGTGTATGTATCAAAAATTCTCTGATTAAGCTGGGTATTTGTGCCTCATAAAGCATAAGTATTCACGCCTAAAAGTGGTCCATAATATAATAAAAACTCTTAATTTTGTTGTCTTGTTTGCTCAAGCCCTTAAGTCCGTGAGGTGTTTTCTCACCCGGTGACTTAAAACCGTCCGATTTGGGAGTCACCGGCCTTAGACTCATTACATGGTCAGATTAGAAAGCCTAATAAGGGATGGTACCACCAAAATTTATACAAAAAGGTATAAGAGTTAGAGTTGAAGAACCCTCAGTCAAAATTTCACGGTCACGAAGATGTATATGACTTAGGGTAAAATAATATACTAGATGAGAACTATAGTTTGACTCCTTATCTTGATTGATAACAAGTTTTTGAATATAAATTAAGTTTAGAAATGAAACGTTTGGTTTTCGTATAACTTATAAATTACTTGATTTTTTGCAAAAATACTTTAAATATTTTCTCATCTTTTCAAAATGTGTTTTTAAAATACTAACACTTTGTTTCTCTTTCTTTTTAGATTTTCTAGGTGTAATCTACTGAAAATCCTCAAGAGACTACAACTCCTCTTTTAGGAAAAATCTAGAGGTTTAAAAGCTTGTTTCGCATGCTCAGTGTAGTCGTGTGATCTATGAAAATGGTCTAATAAATTTTTAGGTTTAGGTTTCTTATTTGTTTGAGGACGAGCAAAAGATAGGTGTGGAGTGTGATTGTATATGTTTATTGCATATCTGTTATTACATTCTTACATCATCTTTTAATAAATTCTGCTAATTTCTTATCTTAATGTCTTATTTTGTAGGTTTGTCTTAATGAAGGAAGAGAAGATAAGACCAACTAAAAACCAGTTAAATTCTGATTTAATTGAATCTATTTAGTTAATTAAAAATAAAGCTAAATAAATACAGTTAAAAATCAGATTTAGAAAAATTAATTTGGTTAGCATGAAGAATCAAAGGGATATTGTTAAAATCTAGAGATTCAAAGAGAGATTATCAGAAGTTTTTTTCTGTTGGGCAACCAACTTTGTCCATATCTCCAACCTTATTTCCAACCTTATCACCAATCTTTTAGAAGATCTTTTTGTTGGGCCAGCGATTTGGTCTCATTTTCAAGCACGCTCTCTCTTATCCATTTCAACTTGTAAATACCACCACTTTAGAAGACAAAGAGGCACTACACTGCAGAGAGAGATCCTAAGTTAGTTTTTGCTCTAGTTTAGTTTAGATTTTCTTTTTTTAATATAATTTTAATTTCTTTATAATTTAAATTAGATAGAGTTTCATGCACAAAATGAGAGGAAGAATTATATTTAGAGTGACACTAAATGTAATCTTTTTTAGAGAGAGTTACATTGATAGTGACATTCAATGTAACTTTCTCACTTTTCTTCATTGTTATTCAACTTAGTTGATCGTTGTTCCTTTTTATTGTTTCACTTTAATTTACTCTGAGATAAATCTTCGCAACCGATTCAAGATAAGCATTCGTCGTGTAAGTTTTCTTTCTGTCTTTCATTTCAATTTTTAGTTTAGAATCACATTTAAAAACCAACGCTTTTCTTCTTCTTTATTCTTTTCGTTTCTTTTCTCTTTAACTTAATAACTCTTTTAACTTAAAACAATTTCAAAACCATCTTCTATCTTTCACTTTCTTTCTAACTTAACCTAGTTCTTTTCTTTTCTTTTCAAAACAAAGAATAATCTTTAACCAGTTTTAGTAACTTAAAAGAATGCTGAAAACGTTTCTATCTATCGCAGTCCCTACTTGTGAATCATGACTCACATAGTCACTTGCTAGAGCGGTAGTATTGAGTAATCTTGCACTTGTTAATTTTCAATTTAAACTTCTCTTTTTTGTGCACAGGTTAGACTCGATCAGTATCCATTTGCACTAAAAATCACAAGTTCTCACTATAAATAATTCAGTTAAATTAAGCAAATGAAGTACTTAATTACTCTCAAAACAAAACATTTTAGAGTATGACCTTATGCATAAAGTTTTGAAAGATTGGCCAGTACCTAAACGTGCAGGCCAATACAGATCAGGTTTGAAGTATGCCGATCTAACAACACCTCATGTAATAATTCTCGCTTTCTTGCTAATTATGAGATTAATCTAAATATGCTAACTAATGAGTTACTTGAAATGACCTATTCAAAATAGAAACAACAAGAAACAAAAAGAAAAACACAAAAAGAAAAATATGGAATTCATGTCTCTTAAAAAAAGAAATTTGTTTTAAGAAAAATCATATGAAAATATATATAACCCTAAGTAATTAGCCAAAGTAAGGTTCTTATTGTTAAACCCAAGAATATATCTGACAACTAATTATTGTTATTAAACACCAAATGGACTGGTATTAGTCAGTCTCAATATACTGTATATTTATCAGTATAACTCCTATAAAAAAATATTAGTTCTATTATACAATAATGGAGTGAGGTACGCCTGTAGCGAATCTTTTTAAGACAATTAAGTCCCCCGCTATAGTGCTAACGGGTTACTGGACGCTCGTCTCTCAAAATACAATACTCCTTCACGGTATTTGGATAACACTACCAAATCACCATATAGTCGAATCATAGTTAATCAGTACCTTCACAAGGATTTCAATGAAGTTGGACGAAGACAAATTTCAGGGAGAATATTTGTCTTTGAATTTGGAGGTTTATTCACTATAGAGAAAGTGGGTGAGAGAAAAATTTATGTCTTAGGAAGACACATACTTAGATAACAATTCTGTATTTTAGAATTTGTTGAATTTCCTACACTTCTTTCAGACTGAATCTTCTCTCAGATTTTCCTTTTAAAATTTGAATAGTAGAAAGGAGAGGATTCTTCTTTTAGTAGGTGTTTATAATGACTAAGGGGAACACTTCTTATAGCGCTCCCAAAAGTCCCGTTGGGGGTAATGGTGCGACGGTTCTGTCAACCGTCGCACCAGTTATTGTCTGACAGAACCATTTCTAAACAGTTCTATGTCCGTTTAGACAGAACCATTTCTGAACGATTTTGTCCAT
>JAVJIF010027684.1:0-15174 GCA_038442645.1 Agave tequilana | reverse complement strand
TTGTTAACGGAGAAATTCAGTCTTCTTTAAGATTTTTTGTTTTTTTTGTTTCTCTTATGGTAATAAATGGAGTACAAGCTACAAAGGGTGTTTATTTGAAAATAAAGGATTAAGGTCCTACTACTAATCTTTTTCTTCTTGTTTTGGTGAGTGATATAATAAGATCCTTACCTTCTTCATGCAAGAGTTGTCAACAAAAACTTCACCATGCCTCAATTGTTAGAGTTCATAATGAACTGATTTCTCTGACTGACTGTGAGAAAGTCCACATGTTGGAGACATGGACTGCTTTACACTCATGAGCATAATGTTGTTTTCAACTCAAACAGCGAGGGAAAACATACTCGCGTTTTATTAAAGAGAGCTTAACAAAACAAGAGTAAACGTCTCAATGGACACGAACAGAAAGAAAAATAAAGCAAAGACAAAATAGCAGAATGGTTGATATGAACTATATACACTATAATCTTCAAAGCAACTGTATCTTCAAAGGAACTGTCTGTTTAATTGTGTGTAGAGAGAGAGAGAGAGAGAGAGTGAGAGAGAGAGAGGATTCACATAAATGTGACAAAATTACAATAGAGATATACAACAGTGGAAAAATGAAAACTATAGACACTTTTCACCAGTCACCTGGCATCCTCTCGGCCTGGACTGGCATCTTGCAAACAAAGAAATGAAGTCACCACCATCATTTCAGAGGAGTAGCCAGCTCGGGCGCTGGAGCGCAGACCAGTGAAGCCCGCCGCTCCAGATGCCTCAGGCTCTGCTCCATGCTCACCTTCACCATCTCTGCCAACATCCTCTTCGCCTTCCCTGATCGTTCCTCACCGTCAATCCTACACACCATGTCGCTCACGATGTTCTCCAACGTCTCCCCTTCCAGCTCCGGCCTGGGGCTGCCTGAATCCCTCAACAACTCCAGCAGTTGTCTGGCTTTCGGCCGGGCTTTATCCGTCCCTTGGACGGTAAGCTCTAGCAGCCCCGGTATCACCCTTCGTTCAAAATGACCTCTCTGTATTTGCAACGATCGCTCTGACAGAGTGTCAACAAGGCTCCTACTCGTGCTCTCTGTTCGGCTTGAGCCATCTTCAACTGCTTCAACCACTGCAAGCACTCCACCAGGCTCTGCAGTCAGAGCTGTCCGCGCTTCATTGAAGTCCATGAGAGATTCCAGGAGAGCGGTGCATTTCTCCACAGTCTTGGAAGATTTCTTGGAGGTTTTGAGGAGGCTGATCAGAGAGGGGATGGGGCGGGATGAGAGAATGGTGCAGAGGGTGTTTGGGGTGGTGGGAGAGGTTGTAGAGGGTGGTGATCGCGTCCTCTTTGGCTTGTGGAGTGCCATTGCGAAGGATTTGGACGAGGAGAGGAATGGCAGTGGTCGAGGCTATGGTAGGTTTGGTGCTGGGGGAGGCTGAAAGGGTGAGGAGAGCAGCAGTGGCATATTCCTGTAAGTTTGAATCTGGTGATTGCAGGAAAGAGATGAGGGGGTCAAGCGCACCGACATCAACGATCTTGATCTTGTTGCTGTAAATTCGAAAAACACAGAGCAGGTTCAGTGCAAGTGTGATGACAAGTAATTTATAGCATTCCACAAAAACCGGATTGAACATTATTAGACTACAACAATTAGGATTTTCTTTATCAGTTTATGGAGCACAAGAACCAACACAGGCACATTTACTACACCGCAGAATTAACACAGGCACAAGAACTTCAGGTTTATCTGTTATCCTAACCATCAACTGAAATTGAACAACTTCAAACTTAAATGATAAGCATATGGATTTCTACACAGTCGAATTATGAAAAGAGCTATTTGTTTTTCGGTTATTTTGCATTCAGTTATATAGCACACTCAAATTGCAAAAATGAGAAACTAGGTGGAGAGCTTTAAAAGCATTTGTTTGTATATCATGCAATCTACTGCAATTCTACCATATCTTTCGATCTTATCCTCTGATTTCAATCACTGATACCTTATTGTTCATTCCCAGTCCTTTCTTAACTCTTCAACATACATTTGAGTATGTGCAGACTGAAACTATACAAGGATTACTGGTGAATGATTTAGAACTTGAAGCATATATTTAGTACCAGTAACATTTGATTATTTTCTATTTCAGATAATATTTTCCTTTTGCAAACCGACAAACAAACTAGGGATGAAGTCAGTTTATTATACTTGTATGACTGCTATGAGCACGTATTATGATTGATTTGAGGCACATAGCACATATTTAGATTTTTTTTTTTCCCCCCGGGAAGGGGGAAGGTATAGAAGAGTATCCACAATATTCATTTACTTATAATGGAAAAATAATTCTAAGAAAATGAGTGCATAACCAGTAAAAGCTTAGAACTGATCCCAAAATCAAGTATATTTTCGCCTAATTCTATATAGTTACTCCTAAGTCCTGACACATGCTTGTTTCTGCTAATATGGTTTTCAGTCCAGCAATCAAAAAGCCTAGAAATTTCTAACCTAACAAAGACCAGAACTTGCACTCCATCTTATTGAGCCTAAATATTAAATTTCAGTACCAAGCCCTTCTTCATTGAAAAATATTGAAAAATAACCCTTACCAAACATCTCGTAAATCAATTGTGCACAAGCTATCTCCTTCACCAAATATTTCAGCAAAGTCAACGATAAGTTAAAATATACCTAAGAAAGTGTTCTACAAAAATCAATTTGACATGTGCACATATATCACATATAAAAAATTTCAGGAAAAAGATAGAGAGAGTATGTGCATAAGAACAGCATAGAGTAAAGTAATTCACATCCAATCCTCAAAATTTGACATGGACTTAACAAACAATTAGTTAATATGCATCAATGTCACTATAAGCACCTAAAAAACGAAAAAGTACTCATTATTTAATATGATAGAAAGAAGACTATAACCAAATCAAACCAAATCTCCAAAAGATATTTATGCACCAATTATCTCCTTTGCCAAATGTTTCAACAAAGGCAATGGTAAGTTCAAATAATTATTTAACAACGTGTTCTACAATGACCAACTTGATGTTTGCACAACAATGACATTAAAAATTCAGAAACAAGTGGGAGGATACTTCAAGAACAGAATTGAGAAACTAAACCTCGCATACTACCATCAAAAGGGACAAAGAGTTGCAAAAACAATTAGAACCTAGTTCATTGTTTTAAAAATCATACAAGAAGATTATACCGTTCCATGTCATGATATCTTTTCGGTCAAAGATAGTGTTAAGTGAAAAGGGTATGAAGACAAATGAGCCCCAAATACCATCAAAGAGAATGCATCCAATCATGTTTAAAGATACATTTCAGTTGAAGACATCTGTATGTAATCTATGATAGAAATATAATCCAAAACTTATACAACTATGAAGTGAGCACATAACACTTCAGACTGGGCTGGATGCAGAATACTATCAAAAGATTCTAAGCTAACCTAACACTACAGCTACATCAGTCCAGCAAATAAGTACACCATATACATGATATCATCTTCATATATTTCTATACTACACATATCCGATGTGATTCAAAATATAACAAGAAAAAAGACACAACAGCATCCAATTAATCCCTGCATTTGCTTCACTTTACAAGAAAACTAATCAAGCACGATTCCAGAGTTATCAAATAATTAACCATGCCATCCACTTCATAGTTTGGTGATTGCTTCCCAGTATAAAACTATAAATCAAAAGGTTGCACAGTTAATCACTTTGGAATGCAGAAAGGAGAGTACTCTAAATCAATTTCACAAAGAAGAACAGATACTCAGCACCCAAAATAAAGCAACCTCAAAAGGAAAAGGAAATAAAAAGACAGCCTCAAAGGAAAAGGAAAATAACAAGACATCAAGTTTAAGTTCTTCTAATTGAAACAAACAGATAACAATGAAATCCCATAAACCAAATAATTATGTTAAAACTAAAGAAACAAGCTAATTTGTCACTACCTCAGTCCACAGTTTCTAAATTACTTGCATAATGATAGAACATTAGCATAATTTATCACTTTTAAGAGAAAAAAGCACATGATGTTTCATGGATGTTACAAAGAAGAAAGGACTCAGAGCACCCAAAACAAAGCAAAATGCAAAAATAAATAAGGACACAAAAGACAAGAGGAAGAAGATACACTGGCAAGTATTTTTGTCCTTAGAACCATAAATCAAACTCATATCACTAACGCATAAACCTCAAACCCAGTTAAAAAAAAAGGAAAAAAAAACTGGTATTAGAAAATCAGTTGTTTAGCGATATTTTCTCTCAAAAGTCATCTCACATAACAGAAAATTAGCATACCTATTACTTTTAACAGCAAAAGGAAAGAAGTTCCATGGATGGGTGTCACAAAGAAGGAAGGGTCCAAAGCACCCAAAATAAAGCAAAATTCAAAAGCTATTAAAGCTATGATAAGACAGAGGAAGAAGATATACTATCAAATTGATTTTGTCCTTCAAACCTTAATCACTCTCATGCTATTACAGAGCACAGAGACCTCAGCACAAATAAGTTAATATCAAAATAGCCTAACTTGGTATTATAAAAACCAGTTGTTTAACAATATTTTTTCTCAAGATCTTCTTTCACAATATTATTATTATTATTTGTAAAACTATAAAATTGCATAATATATCCTTTTTTAGAGGCAAGAAGGAGACTGATTTAATTTAAAGGGTAAACGATAATTGAAAATAAAAAAGTATAAAAAAGGAGGGGTCACCTACCAATTATATCAATCTAAAGTACCCCTTTACAACTCAACCAAAACCACACGAATAAGATTCTATAAACCAGCATAATACTATGAAAATAGAAAAACAAGATAATTTGGCAGTAACCAACACACCATACAGTTTATAGAAAATAAAATTTGGAAAAAGAAAAAAAAATAAAAAGAATGAATTTTACTAACTCAAAGAACAGAGGAGCCAGATCAATTTTAATAATTCTTAGAACAGTCCAATGCACAGCCCATTACATTCTACTCAACTGAAATTTAATAAATATCAACAGAAATCCAATAAACTTATATCCCAATCTTAAGAATCATCTTTTGACCAAAAAAATTATATCAAATTGAGAAATTGGCAAAAATACATATCAAAAAAATTCTACAAAACCCAAAAAATCAATATACAATGCCAAGATTAATCATTTCCAAGCCCAAAAAATGTACCTTTCGTCCTTTACCGCGAGATTCAATAGCGCGAGAATCGCCGCCTCGTTGGACTCCGCGCTCTCCGCCCTCAGCATCGAGACCAGAGGCTCGACGGCGCCGGCGAGCAACCGGCGGTTCCTCGACGACGTCTTCGTCAGCCTCCGGATCTCCTTCGCGGACTGGACGCGGTTCGCCTCGTTATCGGATCGGATCCGGTCCAGTATCGAGCTGAAACCCGACCCGCCGCAGTGGTCGACGGCGATGCGGGCCATTGCGGGTTAGTACGAGGGGGCGGTGGGCGGTCTCGAGAGAGGGCGGGTTATTTATACGAGCTAACGGTTAGACTTGACGGTGGGGGGGACTGGACGTTAGTTGACGGCGTTAGATCGAAGGGGTTGTTGTCGGTCGCTATCGGTTTCTGTCGGTCAGTGGTGGATTGAATTTGTTTCGGGTCGGGTTTGAGCTTGGTAACAGAATGCGGGTCGGAAGATCCGTGCCCGTATCAAATTTCTTGCCAGAAGTTTTCTTCATTATTTTCTCTAAACTTTATGGATCCTCAGATATTGAAGACCTAATATTTGTCATTAATAAGTAAAATAATACAATGATACAAAATAGTTCAATTTCTTACTGAAATATATTTTTTTAATCAGTCCTTTTTAATGAAATAACGCGAACTGGTTTGCAATTTATGGTTCATAATTTGCTTGTATCGTTTGAATTATTGGCCGCAGTATAGACATCTGTACAATTTATTTTATTTATAGCGAAATTTGGTGTTATCCTATAGGCAAGTGTGTATAACTTGAATATACGCGAGATTTGTTATCCAACACGTAAGAGTTTTTGTTTAAGTGAAGGTGACTTCAAGTAACTTTAACTATATTATAATATGTAGATAAACTTGATTGCAGATTCAAGATAGACTATGAACACATTCGCCCTGTGGAGATTTTGTTTTACTTATATTAGTGAAAGTTGTAACCAGTAAAGCAAGTATAAATTGAATCCAAATTCAAGAGAAAACCTAAAAGAATAGCTTGGGTATTGGATCCAGCCACCGGGTTGGGTCCGCAACCCGATAAGCAGACAGCTTCCCAAACAAAAGATTAAAGATCCCAGAGCTGATGGGATAAGAATTGGTTCAAAGGTTTGATTCTCGAAACAGTTGGGATGGTTGCAATCGGCCATTAAAACACATGGCAACTGCCGTGAGTTGAATCTCTACTGTCCAAATCCCCCGTGGATTGCTGCTGTCCGTCCGATCGGTATATCTCTTTTGGGTCCAATGGTGGGCCCCAGTATTGTTGCTACGTGCGATGGCCGAGGAACATTGCAGATCCTATTATTGGGACTTAGACTTTGACGGTTAGGATTGTGGGTGACATAGAAACTTAGTAAGATTAGGGTCTTAATTATATTTCTAACTTTTTTTTTTAAAAAATCACTATATATCGAGATTCAATTAGTGAGCGAGCTATGCTCTAACAACAAAAAGTCTAACCGAATGACCACAAGCGAAGGACGTTAAATTGCTTACTTACAGGGGAAAAATTGCCGACCTTAAAAATGATGGTCAATAGTGTGATTCTAAATTAGGAGAAATATTTAATATTTTGATTATAATGTGCTAGGACATGAGAGAGAAAGATATATCAACATTTCAGCGGTTGGGAGAAAGATGTTATACTCAGCATTCCGATCGTGATTGAGGTTATGAGAGAGTAAGACATCAAGATTATACAAACCAAGAGAATGACATTTTACTATGCATTCCGCCTGTGGCAAGGACATGAAAGAGAAATCAGTTAGCATTTTCACAAGTAGAGAAGACATTATTAATTCAGTATTTTTGACCTGCCTGTCAGGCTGCGAGGGAGAGAGATATATTAGCATATGACACTTAAAAAAAAGACATATATTTTGAAAAAAAAAATTTGCTACGCATTACGACCATAGACAAGTAGAAAGATCGATGACCCTCGAACATTTAGAGAAAGACATAGCATTCATGTTTTCGATCTGCCTGCAAAAAAAAAAAAAAAAAAAAAAAACAGAGAAGAAAATATTACTATTCTAACAACTTGAACAAAGATATTTCCTACTGATTATGAACTTCCGGAGCAAACGATTAAGGTTGGTAAGTTAGAAAAGAGATTTGAAGAAATCGATCCGATTCATAAGATTTTATTTGCATCTCGAAATAATCGTAAGGTCCACATTTTTTCCCCAAAAAATTTCTTCAAAGTAAGAATTTTATTAATATTTATTTATTAAATACTTAACATGTAAACTTTGACTTATAAAAGTGATATTTTTTGATAGGATTTCTACACCTTTGGATAGAAAAGAGGAAGACCCATGTTCACATTCTTGCCAACCTATAGCAAATAGTAGGTTCCCTCGAAAAAGAGCAAAGAGTAGGTAAGCGAGCCCAATGAATCTCGTGTGAAGTTACCGCCTACTAAAACCGGCAGCAGAACAAAACGGGGGCGGGTGAAATCGAAGACGAGCTCTTTTATCCGAACGGACGGTGACCGCACCGCCCATTTTTGTTCCTTGTTTCTGTTTTGTTTAAAAAGTTGAAGTGGCGGGTTAACGGCGAACAAACGGATCTCAGCAGTGCTTGGTTGCTTGGCCGTTACGTGACAGACGTTAGAAGCATCCGATCCTTCGCTTTACAGTTTCCCCATCACATGCAAAATAAAATTAAAAGAAAAAAGTAAAAAACTTATAAATAATATAATTAGATTTCCATGCTGCCTTCCCGTATAAAACTAACCTGCGAGGATTTTCAATATTATGTATTATTAATTTATTATATTTTTTACAATCAAATCACGTGAAGAAATTCTCCTGTGTCTCCGTGACTTGGAGGTTACATTTTGAAAGTTTCGTTCACTTTCATCAGCTAATTTTTCCGATGGTATTAAAAAAATATATAAAATGTCTGTGCACGCATAGGAATTTATATGCGGGCCTGTGTGGCCCCACAGAAAATAAAACTGGAAAAAGGGCGGGTTAAGGAAGCGTTCCCGCACCGTAACCATCATGGATCATGGCGCTCTTTGCTTACGCGACCCCGAGAGATCCTCACCCGCTCCATCCTCCACGTGGGCCGAAACTGTGGCCCACGTGGTTCATGTTGCGTTCCTCTGGGCCCACGCGACCGCCTTGCTCGCTGACGTGGCCCGGCCTTCTCCGCCCGAACCGTCGGCCATCTCGCCATCAACGCCCAAGACCCGTTTTCTCAAGGGGACGGTAACGGACTCGGGTCTCAATCATGGAGACCGCTGGGGCCGGTCTGCATGATGAAGACCCATTTCATTGAAATGACTCAATGTTCTGTTTCACTATGGCCTGTTTGGTTTGATAAAAAAAAAAAAGAAAAATGTGTAAATGAGAAATGAGGATGAGAAATATGAAAGTGTAGTGAAAAATTGAGATTTGTACAATTCTCATCTCTGATATTTAGTTGTAATGTGAAAGTATAAGTGAAAAAGCATATTATATTTTTTAGTATTTGATTAGTAATGTGAAAATGAAAATGAAAATGTTGACTACAAAGTTTACCTCAAAATAATATTAAATTAAATGTTAATTCTAAACTAACATCTTTGAACTGTAATTAGACTGCAATGGGATTTACATGACATCAAAATTAACTGTTTTGAATTATAACTTATTTCAAGTGAGGTTTACATGATTACAAAATAACTGTATCACTCTGATAGTGAAAAGTAATAGTGTAAAACTGACGTGTAGAGAATGAAAAAAAGAGGTTTCCTCATTTCTCATTTCTGATTCAAAGAAAAGAAGAAAAGTGAGAAATGAGTTTTCTCACTTTTCATTTTCCTCTTACATGAATCCAAACACACCCTACTTCGCGAGTTAAATAAAGAGCGTAGTCATTCAATCCAAGGGTTTTTACTAACAATCAGGATTAGATTATGGTGAGACATTCAGTCCGGTCATCAACCGACTACTGTCCGTACAGTGTGCAGTCTGGTCGTCTCCAAAGACTGGTCTATTCGACAGTTGGATGTGAATAATGTATTTTTGCAGGGTTTCTTACTGAGACAGTCTACATGGAATAACCTTCGGGGTTTATCAATCCCGATCGTCTGAATCATGTATGCAAACTTTACCGCAGTATATATGGCCTCAAATAGGCTCCACGGGCCTGTTTTTCTCGCCTCAGTAATTATCTAGTCACAATGGGCTTTGTGGGCTTCAAGTCTGACACGTCTCTCTTCCTCCGACAGGTCGGGACAGATCTTCTTCTCGTTCTTATCTATGTGGACGACATCATTATCATAGGCAATGACTCACGGACTGTCACTCATCTTATTCAAGAATTAAGCAGGGAGTTCTCATAAAAAGACCTCGGCCCACTGCATTATTTCTTAGGCGTGGAGTGTCACCGTACACCCTCAGGTCTCTTTCTCTCTCAACAGAAGTACATCCGTGACTTACTTCTCCGATTCAAGATGGATGGTGTCAAGCCTGTCAGCTCGCCTATGACTACTTCCTGTAAGCTCTCCAAAGTTGTTAGCAAGCCTCTCTCTGATCCCTTTCTCTATCGAAGTACTCTTGGGACCCTACAATACCTAAGTTTTATCAGATCCAATATTGCCTTCTCGGTAAACAAGGTTGCTCAGTTCATGCAAGCTACAACCGATGAGCATTGGAGTGCTGTAAAACGGATCCTCCGTTACCTCAAATTTACCATTCAACATGGTCTTTTTTCTCTCGTCATTCTTCTGTACAGCTTACTGCTTATACCAATGCAGATTGGGCAGGGTCGATCGATGATCGAAAATCCACCAGTGACTATTGTGTCTTTCTTGGTATAAATTTCATTTCTTGGAGTTCGAAGAAGTAGTGCATTGTGGCGCGATCTAGCACTGAGGTAGAGTATAGGGGCGTGACCAATACTGCAGCAGAGGTCGTTTGGTTGCAGTCATTACTTCGTGAGCTTGGAGTTCCACAATCTCCCCCGATAGTTCTCTGTGACAAACTCGGTGCAACATATTTCTCGATCAATCCTATTCGTCACTCACGCTCCAAACATTGTTGAGATCGACATTCATTTTGTGCGGGACTATGTCGCTAATAGAGTCCTGGATGTTCGATTTGTCAGCACTAAAGACTAACTAGTGGATATCCTTACTAAGCCTTTGAGCTCATTAAGGTCTGAAGAACAAGCTCTCGGTTCTTTCGAACCCACTTCGTTTGCGAGAGTGTTAGAGATATCAATGACAACATGTGACTCATGTGAAACATGTGATCCATGTGAAAGAAAGCACTCATGAAATCAATCAGATCCTAAAATCTCCCATGATTATAGAAACACATGAGACTCATGATTAGATCCTAAAATCTCTCCATGATTATAAGAACACATTAGACTCATGTATCATGTGTTTCTCATTCTCTCTCTCAGTCAATATTTTCCTATTGTTTCTCCTAAATCAGTGTAAACATGTGACCAATATGTGTATATATATATATACAACTAGAATCACAACTAATCGTATTTTGTCTTTATACAAATAAGTGTTATTCTTCTTCTTCTTCTTCTTAAGTAATCTCAGGTGCAAGTGAATATAATTTCATCTCTTCACTTTGTTTTCATAAAAAGAGTTCGTCTCTCTCTAATAAAAAGCTACCCACAAGTGCTCATGGTTGCCACTCTTTGGCGACGGCAACGAAAGAAGATTTTGGATAAGTTCTACCGGTCTGTCCACACGCCTATCGACACATGCCGGAACATTACAAATGTTTTATTACTACCTTTCAACATGTCAATTCTCTGTTGCTCGTGGGCAAGCAAAGCACGGAGCCTCCCAAATGTTTATCATGAACCAATAATGCATAAAGGATCGAAGTGACTACGCTGGTCAAATCATCCGACTAAAATTTCAGTGGCCCAGTGCTGTCCTTTCTCATCGGTGGACTCGCCCATCCTCCAACATCGCCGGCCAAAACTCGTTGCAGATCCAATTTCATTTCTCCTCAGCCAGCCAGCCAGCCAGCTTGGGTGGGTAGCTTTTACCATTAATCATTCACCAGGGTGTTTGTTAGTTACCCACTTATGACACCGAAAGTTGATTAACGTCTGCAAATCCTTCCCCATCTAAATTGCACGAGACTCAACGAGCATGAGACCATTGGCATTTCTCAACTCCTGCCTATATGGTCACGTGTTGAGACCAGTGGCATGCATAAAACTCCGATGATCTTATTCTTCATCCTATCTTTTTCTTTGTTTGGTATGTTGACAAATGTATCTTAGCATCATAATACTTGATTGATATATCGTGGGTTATATGAGTACCCCTCCCTCCATCTCATACCCGTCAATTATTAAAAAATAAATTATAATCGTAGTGATAACGTATTTAGGTCCTCCTCATTAAAAGCTAAGACGTGCGACGATTCACTTCTTAATAAAAATAATAAATGCGAATCTTAGAGATACTCTCTGCGCGCGCGTGCGCACACACACTCATGTATGCATGAATGTGATTCATTTTTCTCATCAAATAGGTTAGTTTCGGGAAGTTGTCTACAATGATCAAGGATTAGATGCAAAATTCCTAGTATAATACTCCATTCTGTAGTTTGATTAATGCTTAACCAACTTTCTTTTCTTTTAATGAAAGGAACCAACAATTTCACCACTTTTATGAGAGTTAGTATAAAGTGGGAAATTGGGGGCCCCTCTGTTGGGTAAGGCTAACTGCTTTGGATCTTTATGTCCAATGCACGTTTAGCTCATGAAAAAGGCAAAGGTACAATAATCTTACATTGAGACGTTATTTTATGACATGCGTAATATCAATTTGATAACGTGAACCCCCGTCTCTTTTCCCCACCTCTCGTTTGATGATAATTTGGTATTATTAACACGCGTTCGGACGAGAGCCACACTCTTAAACATGTGTCATCCTTGTCACAGGTAGGTGTACATTCATTGCCAAACTAGATTTTATTTCTTCAACTTTCGTAAAGGGACATGATAGATGATTTGTGTTGTTACTTTTAAAGAAAGTATATGCTATGTAAGGAAAGAGGAGATAAAAGCTTGAGAAAACTTGATGAAAGAGTTTTGTAACTCATTAGAAGAGATAGCGTAGAGATCGGAGTTTAAAAAGAGTAAGAATGCAGTCCGAAATGTGCCAGAACAGAGGCCGGTTGACCGCCCGTCGACTAGCATGCACAGCGTGCACAGCAACTCGGGCGACCGCCGGCTGATCGAAGCAAGGCACGGTCGACCGGAGCGATTGACCGACTGGCATGCATCATGTTTCTGTTGGCGACGTCGTCGACCGAAGAAAAGGGTCGGTCGACCGGACCGGTCGACCGATAGGCGAATCTACTTTCGTCTCTGAAAAGGAGTCAAATCCAATTGCGGTGTCTTAAAACCCTAGGACTCTCTGGCTATAAATAAAGGGGCAGAGCTCTCATGAATTGTAATGGGTAGAAACTTGTAATTCATTATTAAATCAATAAGATCTTTCTCTCCCTTGTCCCGAGGACGTAGGTAAATTGTCGAATTTTCGTTAAATATTGTATTTGGCTTTCTCTCTTATTTATTTGTTTTTGTCTTTTGGTCTCTGGTACATCTCTCTCAGTGTTTAGGGTTTCTCAATTGGTTGTTGCCCCGACGCGCGCAACAAGTGTATCAGAGCATCACAGGTTCATCGTGGGATCACGTGTCGATTCAAAGAGCATTGGTGGCTGTTTGTCGGAAATCGTGTGTCGATCTTGGAGCAGTGTTGAGACTATTTGTGGGATCGTGTGTCGATCTCAGAACAGCATTTGGATTGCTCAAGACATCAAATTTGGTGGAGTAGATCATTTTGGAAACCCTCCTAGGTTTCACTTTGAGGTAAAACTCTATCTTTATCTAGTTTTTTTAACTAACTCATTTATTTTCCGCATTGTTTTCTGAAGACTCTATTAAGAAGATGGCTGGAGATAGTACATCTTCGGTGAAAATAATGAATCCACATCCATTGAAGATTGATGTGGTGAAGTTTGATGGCAAGAATAACTTTGAAATGTGGAGATGTGAGGTGATGGATGCATTGACGGTATCAAACCTCGAAGACACTCTACGGTTGGAGAAAAAGCCCAAGGCTACTTCTGAAAAGGATTGGGGATAAGATGAATCGAACGGCGTGTGATTTGATAAGGTCTTGTTTGACACAAGATATCAAGTATCATGTGTTACATGAAACATCTGCAAGGCAGTTGTAGGAGATCCTGGAGAAGAAATATCTGACAAAGAGCATCAAGTCACGTTTGCAATTAAAGAGGAGGTTTTATCGATTCCAGATGAAAAGAGGACTCTCCATTGATGAACACATAATAACTACACCAAGATTCTTACAGACTTAGTTAATGTGGATGTTAAGATCGAAAAGAGGATAGGCGGTGATTCTATTGAATCTCTTCCTGACGAAGAGTATGAGATCTTCACCCTTATTTTGATCAATGGTAGACAAACACTTAACTACAATAAGGTCTCAGCTACTCTTATAAATTATGATGTAAGGAGGCAAGACAAACTATAACGCCCCGATCTTGCGGGTACGGAGACGTTACTGCGACGTATATACGCAGGTCAGAAATACCCTCACCTATATACACTAAGCATCAGTACAGGCAAGAATCAGAGTACGGAAGCACGTGGTGCTTATACATTCCAACATATGTGTACAATTACAAAGTTATTACCATATGTGACACATTATTACATGAATATTACATCACCGATATGACGCAAATGTGAGAATACAAAGGATTTACAATAATGAACAGTACAAAAGGAGACTCAGAGTCATAACAGGAAAACTCTAGAGCCGAGCAGGGGGCCTGAAAGGAGAGGGCTCTAGACGGTCTGCCGATGATCCATACTACCGCTGCGCAACTCTAATCAGCAACTGAAAGAATCCACGCGCTCTAAACTCTAAGACATGGACATGAGTATCCAGGGGAGTCAGAACTCCCCGGCAAGTGGTGATGCGAATGCCAAGTGGCGAGCATAGATAAGCACACGTGTATCGATAAATCCGAATCATAAACATGCATTGAAAACCGTGTCGTGAGCACAGGCATGCAGGAGCAAGTAGAGAGACAGTAATCGATATCAAATCGGGAACATGCATGATATAAAATGATAAGTGCAGGTAACGAGGCGATACATAAAGTAGACAAGGAAACACCAGATATCTCCTAAACTAACATAAAACTGATAAAATCGATAAAACCGAATAAAATCGATTGCGAGCAAAACCAATCGTACAAGCTTAGTTCACGGCTCCATGGGACTAATACATCAAAGGAATAATCCCATGTCACCGTAATCCGAGCGCATATAACCCGAGTTACAAAATAACACAACAAATTGTATATTAGTATCTTATTATAATTGGGGCCGTTTAAGTTGTAAGCTTCAGTATGCGTCCCATTCCACATACTTTCACTTACAACTTATAGAGCAAATTATTTGAAAACTGATGAAGTTCGACGAACCATGTTTAGGATGGGCCCCGTACATGCCCGGGAAAACGGTCCAGGAGTATCCGGTGCTGAGCCGGAACGTACCGCTAGGTACCGGGACTTATGTACGTCCGAACAGGAATAGAGTATCGCAGATCCCATAGAAATAAGTCTACGGCGTGTGCATACTCGGCAGGAATAAACAGGAGTAGGGGTGGCAGCACACCCCACGGAATCCCTGGTGGTCGCCAGGTGATCCCTCAAGTATGTGGCCACGCGTGACTCGATAAGACCACTATAAAATGACTATTCAGGACCATCAGTTTCCCCCGAACTGGGTGCAAGTTGTCTTATTATAATATTATGTAATTATCAATTTACGGAAATAGCAGGAGCTGGACATAATCAGGAATTCAGGAGTACATGAGTACATGTGTAACAGGAGTACAGGTCACTGTATATAATACAGGATAACATGTTACTGTATATAA
>JAVJIF010027683.1:0-59894 GCA_038442645.1 Agave tequilana | reverse complement strand
TTTGTCTCTTCCTTAATGTTTACATCATGCAACATGATGTGACCATTACTTGATCAACTTGACACTAGTCACCCATGATGTGATCCAATGAAGAGAAGAAGTTTTTCTTGGATTTGCAGTTTTGATCAAAGGTGTAGTGTTAACCTGATCAGGAGAAGAGTGCTGTCAAGGATAGTATTTCTTCAAGAACTTGCTGTTGATTGGCATCATGAGCGTATCACCGTCTGAGATTATAAGGCGATATGCTCCATTTGAGTAGACCGACTCTACTACAAATGGTCCTTCCTATTTGGGTTAAAATTTTCCTTTGGTCTTATGCATCATCACCATAGGTCTTCTGACGGTTAAGACAAGGTCGCCTTTCTTGAAAGTTCGCTCCTTGACTTTCTTGTTGAAAGCTCTGGTAATTCGAGCTTGATAGAGCTCGATTTGCTGTTGAGCTTGCAGGCGTTTATCGTCCAAAGCCTCCAGCTCTTGGAGTCGCAGTCGATGCTTCTCCTCATTTGTCATCTCTGCTATCAAGGCAACACGTAGTGATGGAATTTAGATTTCTAATGGGAGTACGGCTTCACGCCCATATACCAAGGAGAAAGGTGTAGCCTTCGTCGGGGTTCGAACCGTCATGCGATAGGCCCATAAGCATTCACCTAACTTGTCTCCCAGTCACGTTTGCTTTTTGAGATGAATTTCTTGAGAAACTTTTCAATAGTCTTGTTGAAAGCTTCTGTGAGGCCGTTAGCGGCTAGGTAGTATGTCATTGTGGACACACTCTGGATTCGGAACTTATTGTAGAACATCTGAAAAGCCTGGCTGATGAATTGGGACCTATTATCATGAACAATCCATCGTAGTACACCAAAACGGTAAATGATGTGATGTTTAACGAATTTGATTATGTCAGATGCCTTATCTCCCTCAAGGAAATAGCTTCAGCCCATTTAGAGAAGTAATCAGTTATAGTTAAGATGAATTGATGTCCTTTGGATGAAGGTGGGCTGATAGGGCCGACCACGTCCATTCCCCACATCTCAAATGGCCAGGTTGAGGTTGTAGAGCGAAGATATCCTGGTGCTTGATGGATGAAGTCACCATGAACCTGACAGGCATGACATCGTTTAGCGTAAGTGATGGCGTCTGAGATCATCTTAGGCTAATAATATCCCAGTCTTCGGAGTCGATTCCCAAGCTTTGGACCGGGCTGATGAGCACCACACATACCATCATAAGCTTCTTTGAGTACTTCCTGTGCCTCCTTTTGCGACAGGCAGCGGAGGAGGATCCCGTCATGCGATTGGCGATACAGTGTTTGCGTGATCGCATTATAATAGAATTTGGGGGCTTTCCTTCTAATGGCAGCCGCCTCTTTGGAATCATCGGTAGGATGTCGTACAATGCATAGTCGATGTAGGGGAATCGCCAATCCCTAGGCTCTGCTCCTGTTGAAGTTTCTAGAGCTTCTTTAGCTTGACAGTCTCCTGTCAGCTTTTGGTGATCTTCAAAAGTGACTCTTGGGCAATACAAGTCGTGATTGTAGATAAGTATTTCTCTACTACCCCAGCTGGAAGGGCTAAAGAGGCAGCGAGAGATTCAGTGCATTTGCGTGCGCATTTTGCTGGCGTGGTTCATGATCGATGTAAAAGTTTTTGAACCCCACGACCATGTAAATAGTTGTATTGTAATAGGGTACTAAGTCTTCATGTCTGACTGCGTACTCCCTACGAACTTGGTTAACAATGAGTTTAGAGTCACCGTATGCTTCAAGATTTTTAACGCCAATCTCATCGATGATTTGCATCCCAATCAAGATGGTATTGTATTCCGCTACATTGTTGGAACAGGGCTCGGTTAATGAGAACGCTCGAGGGATCACATAGTTTTGTGGGGAGACCAGCACTACCCCCACTCCTACTATGACATGCCCTTGTGGACCTGTTCTCGATGCACCATCAAAGAAGAGTTGCCACACCTGTATTCCAAAAGATATCTGGGTCGTACAGACTTCAATGACCTCGTCTAGGAGATCCTCATAAAGTTCGGTTGCTCTCGGATCTGGATCTCAGCCAGAAATTTTGTCACCGCTTGTCCCTTCACGACTTTTTGTGGTAGAAAGCACATCTCATATTGGGATAGCAGTATGGCCCATTTTACCAGTCGACCATTTAGTGATGATGGCTTTGTCATGAGCAACCTCAAAGGGTTGACTTTTGATATGACATTTATAGTCTGGCCCACCAAGTAGTGTCGCATTTTCTAGACAGCGAATACCAACGCCAAACATTCCTTTTTGATCGGGTTGTATCGATGCTCGGCTCCGATCATAGTTCTGCTCAGATAGTAGATCGCCTGCTCATATCCCTGAGCATTATTCTAGGCTAGTAAAGCTCTTAAGGAATGATCCATCGATCGGACATATAGCAGGAAAGGTTTTTGCGTGAGGTATCGTTTGATTTTCTTGAACGCTTGTTGGCAAGTATCATCCCAGATGAACGAAATACCCTACTTCATCAATCTGGTGAAGGGTTGGCATCTTCCGGCGAGATTTGAGATAAACCTTAGGATGTATGCTAGTCGCCCTTGAAATCCTCTAAGCTCCCTGAGATTCCTTGGAGGTTGCATATCCTGGACAGCGTGGACTTTTTTTGGGTCTAAGTGAATTTCTTTGGATGTCACCACAAACCCTAAGAATTTACCGTTGGCTACCCTAGGAAAGATTTTGTGGGGTTCATCTTCAACTGATGTGCCCGCATGATTTCAAAAACTGTCTTCAGATCTGCTATGTGGTCGCCCCGGCGCGGCTTTTCACTGCAATTCATCGACGTAGCATTCCACTATTTTACGCATGTGTTCGTGGGAAAATGCATCATAGCTCTCTGATATATTGCCCCAGCGTTTTTCAGTCCGAAGGGCATGACAGTATAGCAATATACCCCCAGTGGTGTCCTGAAAGAAGTATGTTTTTCATCATCATGGTACATTTTGATTTGATAGTACCATGAGAATCCATCCATGAAGGACATCCGTTCAAACCCGCACGTATTGTCAATCATGACATTCGTGATTGGGAGAGGGAATTCGTTTTTTGGACAAGCCTCATTTATATCGCAAAAATCGATGCAAATCCAGATCTTCCCGTTTTCTTAGTAACGGGGACGATATTGGCTACTCAATCAGGGTGTTGCTCCTTCCTAATAAAGCCAGAGTCTATAAGCTTCTTGACTTTTGACTAGATTGCTTCCATTATTTATGGATGAAATCGTCGTTGTTGCTGTTTGACTGGTTTCATGTCTGAATTAATGTTAAGGTGATGCATAGCCACTCGAGGATCAAGCCCAGTCATGTCCTCGTATTTTCAAGCGAAAATGTCTATATACTCCCGTACAAGAGATATTAAATTTTTTTCTCGGAGGATGATAAGCTTTCGCTTATAAAGATGGGCTTAGGATTAGCCTCATCTCCCAGATTAATCTGGGTAACTTTTTTCTCCATGGGTAGTCCGCGTTGTTCAAAGTGAACATCTCAGAGAGTATTTAGGTGTTTGATTCAAGAATCTATATTAGACTGGATTGTTTCTTCATCTCCGTCTTTCAGGTGGCTTGTTGACACCATGTTACTGAAAGTTCTCCGAAGAGGTTGCCCACACTAACGTCTGATTCCCACGATGACATCCCAGACGAGTGATTATGGTATAATGACTCTTCGGACACAGAGGCTGACGGAATTGGAGTTGACACATAGCTCAAACCAATGCGAGTTCGATGGTAATAGTCAGGGGTCTTCCCTTTCAGAATGAAAGATCAAAATAGTGTTCTTCTTCCCTTGTCGAAGTTTAAACCAGGACCAATTATTAGATCATACTCCATCCTTTCCATCATTCTGAGTACACTTCGCTCATAATGAGAGAACTGAGGAGATTCGTTCTCGCTTTCTGAGTCTTTGTGAGACATCAATTCGGACTCAATTCTTATAAAAAGAATTGGTTTTTTGCCTCTGTATTTTGCTGGAACCATGAATACTGATTCTTGCGCATCACCAACATCTTGGTACGTTTTGAGGAATGGATTCATTGGTACATGTAATGATGTCAGAGCATCTATTACCGACCAGGAGTCATCACCCACCTCGGTACTAGTGTCTGAGGCACTGAACAGAAGCAAACACAGAAAAGTAAGCCAAATTCAAATCTTCATTAATATACCACTCATCTACATCATCGGCGGTGTTATTAACATCGAGCTTATTAATGCTCGTTACAAGTGGATTTAATCCCACATGCACTTTTCTTCCACCTCTAGCTCAGTGTCAGCTTCGTTACCAGAGTCTAGTTCCTCTGGCTGTAGGTTCTCATTTGTTTTCAGAGAGTCTTGGTACAGGAGGGAGTCTGTGAAATAGTTCTCTACCCCCTTGAATGGATGCCTTTCGTCATTTAACGTTCGGACTTTCCTACTTTCATCAATGTACTTCATAACTTGATGGAGAGTGGAGGGGACGATGGAATTACGATGAATCTACGGTCGTCCTAGCAGCATATTGTACGAAGTATCGGCATCGATTACATAGCACGTCACTTTAGACTTTAGGTCTCTGATCTGAGATTTGAGCTTGATCTTCTCCATTGGGCGCGTACTATTGGCATTAAAACCATAGATGGTGGTTTAGGTGGCACTCAATCGGCGGGTGGGAATTCCTAAGTGCTGCATGACCCGGCGAGGCATGATGCTCAATGCGGATCCTAGATCTACCTGAATGCGGCTTACTTAAGACGATCCAATATACCCTGTGAAGTACAAGAGCCAATCATGCTTCCCCTAACCTGCAAGTCATCTGTTGTGAAGGTAATGCAAGGGGCATCTTGTAAGGCATGGAGGCAATCCTCTACATCTTCCTCCTGTGTTCTAGCCGGGATTTGGGCCATGAAGATCTCAGCATCAGTTAGGGCTTCCCTCAGAGCTTCTCTTGTTGACTTTGATAGTCTCAGGAGCTTGTAAAGGGTGATTCTGGCCAGGATATTGGCCAATTGAGCCAGGACGACAAAGCGGTAAGGTGTTGTGGTTCCTTCCACGTTGTTCTTTGGGAGAGCCTTAGAAAACTGAAGCTCTTTCTGCTTCTCCACTGGTTGCTTCGCGGAGGGCTTGGATGACTCTGTTGTAGGTTTAGGAGGGCTTGCCACCATCTTGTCATACTTCTTTCAATATGATTGACCCGAACAAGTTTCTGTCACGAGCGATTTATTGGGTTCTGCGGCAAGGACGATTGTCTCCTCTTCCGAATCAGTTAGTGAGAGAATAAAGGTTTCTGCTTCTCGGGAAGAAGCGCACACCACGTTGCAGGACGAAGCTTTCACTTTGCCTTTGACTTTTTATTGGTAACAGTAGTCCACTGTTGGCCTTCCATAAGGTCAGGATGAACCCACATAATTTCTCTCTGAGGTGTGGGGATAGGTACAAGACTCTTCTCTTGTTGGTAATGTGGGTCTGTATTGATCATTCTTAGTTCTCCGCTTGGGATAAGAACTACTCCAGATGGTACTGGAGGCTGTTTTCTAAACTGAAGAAATGATCTCATATTAGCCGTCACTTTCTTCTGATCTGGACGGAGCTTTAGCACTTCTGCATCGATCAGAGCTTGAAGGATATCTTTGAAGACGTAACAGCTTTTGGTGGAGTGCTCTAGCATCCTATGATACAGGCAGTAATTAAGATTATCGGACTTGCCGACTTCTTCAGGACGTCTAGCTTCAGGAAGTTTCAATCTGTTGCTCTTGTTGAGTAACTTGAATAACGAATCGACATGCTCGTCTTTGAAGGAATACTACTTGTTGGCGGGTGGTTGACTTGAAGAACCACATCCCCCAACCAGCTGAGGTTTGATGAGGGATATTGTCTCTGTCGCCAAATTATCTTTTCTTTTTGATTGAAAAGATGTTTCTGGCATGCATCTTGTCGACTTTTCGGGTCTAGGTTTATTTTATTCTGTCCTAACCCTGGCAACAATTTCTTCAGCCTGTTCACCTTGCTAGATCAATTACTTCCAGGTGCGGCTTTCAGCAACTCCTATTTGAACTAGGAGTGAAGTTTGTAGATTGTGGCGGCATGTTTATACTAGGGTGGCCTGGGTCATACAGCTGGGACATCGGAGTTCCATATTCTGAAATCTTTCCATAAATGTTTTGACTAACTCTCCCTTTCGCTTCTTCGTGGCCAGGAGAGTGGGCATTGTAATCTCCGAGTCATCTTCAAAGAAGTGTGTCACGAAGAGCTTATCGAAATCACCCCAATTTTTAATGGAGCCTTCTGGGAGATTCACGAACCATTCAAAGGCAAGCTCTTTTAGAGTGTGATTAGTCTCTAATTTTGCATAATTGTAATTAGTCTCTAATTTTGCATAATTTCATCACATTCTCATATTTATTTCATGTAAAATTTTGCTAATAAAACCTTACTTGCTTGATCCTAGGTCCATTGTGTGCAAATGAAGAAGAAGACCTAAATCACCATTTAATTGGTGATTAAAAGCCTACAAAGTAGCCATTGACTTTAGAGTGAAGATTTTGTCAGCCCAGGACATAAAATCGCAAATCCAGAAGATCAAGGCGTCAGAAGACAGACTGGCCGCCTGCGCTTCGGGCCACGGGTCACCCATGTGGCCCCCTTTCCCTGGTGCCTATAAATACCCACCAGGAGTCTTCAGTTGAAGCAGATCCAGAGAATGGAGTTGTATTTTTGTGTTTTATTGCTAGGAATTGTAGTTGCTTAGTCTTGCTTCTTCTAGTTTTAGCTTTAGCCATTAGAGTGAAAGAGAGAGAGTGTGTAAGTATTGTATTTGAAGGGTGACAAGCTAATACAAGTACTACTTCTCTTCCTTCTTTCAATTTACTTGTGCTTTCATTTACTTTTACTTCCTTGTTATAGTGTAAATTCATTTCTCTTTACTTCTTCCTTTTTTGTGTTTCTTATTGTAGTGTAACTCCCTTTCTCTCAACTTCTTTTCCTTTATTGTTTCTTTTACTTTTATGGCTAACTAACTTTTTCTTAGCATGGCTAACTAACTACTAACTTACTAATTTCTAACACTTTATTGATAACCCAAATTAGTCAACAGTGTCAAACAAGGTAACAAACCTTGTGTAAACAAGAGCTATGTCATCTTAAGACGAGGGTTCTAACTCTAATTTACCTACAAGTATTTACTTTCTTATACTTTATGCTTAATGAGTTTTTGATGATTTATGGGTTGTGTACTTTACTTGTTATTGTAAGTTAGAGACTTTTCCTTTTATTTTTGCCGATACTAATAGTGCACTCGAGCCTTCCCTTATTCTCGCCTTCTATCAGATCTTGATAAGGGAATGCCCGAGTTTTTGCTGTGTAAAGCTAAGTTTTAGGATGAACTTTCACTTGATTTCCACGTGAAGAAAGTTCCAATACACAAGGGTTATGTTCACCTATGATCCATCGTGAGGCTATCTTCAAAAAGTTAGAAATTAGTGGGAGCACTTAGTAGAAAGTTAGCCATGCGTTTTGACAACTAAGAAAAAAATTCACTTTTACAAACCACAAAACATTTTCCAACAATTCTTCAAACAACTTGTTTTCACTTTTTAATTTTTTATTTGGAAACAAAGAACTTTCTTTCTTCTTGAACTTTGAAGCCGCATCAAGTTTCCATCGCTCTCCCTCCTTGTGGATACAACCCATATAGCCACTTCACTACTACGGAAGAATCGCAAAAGCAGTAACATCAATCCACACTCTTTTACTTATTCTTGTACTTGCTTTTTACCGATCAAATTTGGCGCCGTTGCCGGGAGGGAACGGCTTTGTTGTTTAATACTAAAGATTGTTTTTTGTTTTTGTGTATAGGAGAAGTACCTTGGAGCTCACTATCACGGGAAGCGAAAGAGGTGGCCAAGGACATTGCGCGAGGATTCATTTGCCCTCGGAAACATTCGTGTAAAAGCGAGTTTTCCGATTGAAGTATTAACAAACTCGTTTGCAGGGTTGCCGAAAGCCGCTAAAAAATTGCTTTCTACATTTTTAGTTTTCTTAGATGCTTCACCTTTATGCATGTATAATAAACTCAACAGAAATTCACTTGTTGCTTAATTAAAATTTGGATTAGACTTTTGCATTTAGGGCACGTGTCTATTTCAATTCATTTCAATGTCTGTTGAAGAGTGCTAGAGAAAAGGTACATGTGCATTCATATAGAATAGGACCAACATTTTGAAGTGATTTACCGCTTTGAATGTTAACTTGTTGTGAATAAACTGCACACTTACACAATTGACATTAAGGGCAAAACCCAAATAAACAAGATAAGGTGGGGATTTTATCACCCTTCCTTAACCTAAAAACCATCTCCAAGTGCACTCACACTTTCCCAAGCCTTAACTAAAAATCAATAAACGTTGGCCTTAGGACATCTCGGACTCACTAAGAGATTAACTGAGGTTGGAAATTGCAAGAAATATACTCCTGCAAAATTAGTGTTTAAGGAAAGTGGATTGAGAGGTAAAGCCTCGAAAGCTCTGTGGTTTGGCGTAATTAGGCCGTGGCTCTACCCGGAAACCCCCGAGCTTTGCCCTTTCCTAGCCGATTAGCTTGTAGTCGAGTTCCTGCAACAACCTTCCCCGGAGAATCGACCAGTTAGGAGTCGTCTAGGTCCAGGTACCTTAGACTAAGGCTTGTGATTGTTTTTCATTCTTTTATTTATTTTTTGTTCTTTTTTGATTGTTTGTTATCTTCACGTTGTTTGTGGTGTGCTGCATGCAAAAGTGGGTGAGAGATCCGTCAACTTTCAGATTAACTAGAAACACTTATCTACCCTTGCATTCAGAACCGTGATGGCGTCACCTCAGGATAGATTATACCCTATCAGAACTTCACTTCCATCCTGCATAATACTTCCTGAAGCAAACGGAAATAACTTCGAGTTAAAACCTCAATTCGTTAACACTCTTCCCAAATTTCATGGTTTAGAATCAGAGGACGCATACTTCTTTGTTAGGAAATTTGAAGAAGTGTGCCTCATGATGCGTACCCCAGCTAGGAGACGATGTCGTTAGGTTACGTTTCATCTCTTTTCCCTAAAGGACCTAACTAAGAAATGGTTGTACAGCTTAGCAGTAGATTCAGTCACGACCTGGGATGATTTCATCAAGGCCTTCTTAAAGAAATTCTACCCAATTTATAAAACTGCCCTCATTAGGAAGAACATCATGCAGTTTAGGAAAGAACCGAGCGAACCATTTTGGAGATACTTTAAGCGATTCAAAGATCTCCTAGCTCAGTGCCTCATCATGGCGTGGAGAAATGGCATCAGTGCCAGATTCTCTACGATGGTCTAGATTATCAGACGAAGACCCTGTTAGAAACGATGTGTCAGGGAGGGTTCTTGCAGAAGGATGAGAATAAGGGTTGGGATTTATTTGAGGATTTGGCGGAGAAAACCCTGCAATGGGAGCCAGCCTCGAAAAAATTAAGAATTCACAATATATAACTTCAAGAGGAGGGCTCCTATCTCTAAAATCATCCATAGCTGCCGAGCCTAAGATTGCTACCCTAATGAGAAGGATAGAGGCTCTAGAAATAAAAGAGCCTGCCAATGTCAACCAGATCAATCCATCACCAATTTACAATCCGGGTGTTCATACTGTCAGGCACCAAATCTTGTTTTTGAAGAGTGCCCCGTTTTCATGTCCAGCAAGTGCCACCAGAACACCTGAACGCAGCCTACTCATGGCCGCCTCACAATCCCTACTCCCATTGGAGGAATCACCGTAATTTCTCTTGGGCCCCAAACAATCCTCTCAGGCCTAATTTCTCCAACAATTTTTACCATCCTACTCCTCCACCACTTTTCCCCGTCAAGCCCCATCTTCCTCCTCCCAAAGCTCACCAACGGAAAAGAAAATCAGTAAACTGGAGGAGAGCATAGAGGCTTTCATGAGGTCCCAAACCGCTTTTATGCAAAACCAGGGACAAACTCTGAACAATCATTCACAGGCTATATCGAGATTAGAAATGAGATGAGCCAGTTAGCTAGCTCCCTAAGTGAAAGACCAAAAGGTACTTTGCCTAGTCAGCCACTAGTTAACCCAAAAACCTCCAATCAAGCATATGAAATTTAGGATCCATCGGTTAACCAGTGCAATGTTGTTCACACACTGCGATCTGGAAAGAAGGTAGACAACCAGGTCTACCAACAGAAAAGTTCAGTCCATCCTGATCCCATTCCAGCCTCCACCTCTGCTAGTTCCTCCTAATCCGCTCTACAAATATCTGACGAGGACAAAGCTGCTGAACAAGTTCTTAAGCCTGTAGCACCCTTTCCCAATAGGCTTAGGAACAACAATAAGAATATGCACATGGAGAAAATGCTAGAGATGTTCAACCAGGTCAAATTGAATGTTTCACTTCTTGACGCTATCCAACAAGTTCCGGCTTATGCCAAATTTCTTAAGGATATGTGTATGAAGAAGAGAAAGACCAATGTGCCCAAGAAAGTGTTCTTGACAACCAATATAAGCAAAATTCTGTCTAGTCCCATTCCAGTAAAATACAAGGATCCCGGATGTCCCACCATTTCCTGCACCATAGGACAGACCGAAATCAGTAGAGCACTTCTTGACCTGGGAGCAAGTATCAACTTGCGACCTCTCTCAGTATACCAGCAACTTGGGTTGGGCGAGCTAAGCCCAACTCGAGTCACCATTCAGCTAGCTGACCGATCTGTGAAGATTCAAAGGGAACCACAGACGTCCATATCTGGATCGGGGATTTCATTTACCACGTTGACTTCATTGTGCTTGAGACCCAACCTGTGTCCAATCTTAGGTCTCAAACTCCCATCATCTTAGGGTTCCCATTCCTTGCTACAGCCAATACCATAATCAACTGTAGGAACGGGTCTATGCGATTGACTTTTGGAGACATGATGAAGGAAGTCAATGTCTTCAATCTTGAAAGACAACCTAGGGATGTCAATGATCAGACGTTTGAGGTCAATTCTATTGAAAACCTGATCAATGAGCATGAGGAAAGCATAGAGACAAAAACTGAGGCAGAGTTTGATCTAGAGGCTGACGATTTTAATCTAGACCAGATCATAGATTCAGCAGTGAATTGGGCATCAAGCTCAAGTGTACTTCATCATAGGATTGAAAACTCAGAGATTGCCTCCAATGAAGCAACACCTTCCTTAGAGCTAAAAGCCTTGCCTGAACACCTCAAGTACGCCTACCTGGGCGGAAAGGATACCTTACCAGTCATCATAGCATCCCACCTGACTGAGAAACAAGAGGACAGCTTAATGTCTATTATGAAAAGACATAGGGAAGCCATTGGATAGACGATGAAGGATTAAGGAAATAAGTCCAGCCATAGTGCAACATAGAATCCATTTACTCGATGAAGCAACACCTAGGAGGGACCCACAACGCAGGCTTAACCCTCTCATGCAAGAGGCAGTTAAGGCTGAAATTCTGAAACTATTAGATAATAGGATCATTTATCCCATTTCTGATAGCCAATGGGTTAGCCCTATTCATGCGGTCCCAAAGAAGGCTGGCTTTACAATGGTAGAAAATGAAGAAAAAGAATTGGTACAAACAAGACTGCCTACCAAGGTTCGTATTTGTATTTACTACAGGAAGTTGAATGCAGTTACCCGTAAAGACCACTTCCCGCTACCCTTCATCGACCAAATGCTTGAGCGTTTAGCTGGACATGAGTACTACTACTTCTTAGATGGGTACTCGGGATACAATCAAATCCCCATTGCTGCAGAAGAGCAGGAAAAGACGACGTTCACCTGCCCGTTCGGAACCTTTGCTTATCGGCGCATGCCTTTTGGATTGTGCAATGCTCCCGCAACGTTTCAATGGTGTATGCTTAGTTTGTTCTCTGACATGATGGAACGTTTTCTTGAGATTTTCATGGATGATTTCTCCATCTACGGAGATTTATTTGATCAGTGTCTTCATCACTTAGAGTTAGTGCTACAAAGATGCATTGAGAAGAACCTAACTCTAAATTGAGAAAAATGTCACTTCATGGTGAGACAGGGGATTGTCTTGGGCCATGGGATTTCAAGGAGAGGTATAGAAGTGGATAAGGCTAAAGTAGAAGTGATTGCTAAGCTTCCACCACTCAAAAGCATCAAGGATATTAGATCCTTTTTAGGGCATGCTGGGTTCTACTAATGGTTCATTAAAGACTTTAGCAAAATCGTGAGGTCCTTAACCAACCTCTCGTTAAGGACGTGCCCTTTGATTTAAACGATGAATGTTTCAAGTCATGGGGAAGCTTAAGCAAGAACTTATTTCTGCGCCTATTATTTCTGCTCCAAATTGGGCCCAGCTATTTGTAATCATGTGTGATGCATCTGATTTTACTATGGCGTTGTTCTAAGACAGCGCATCGATAATAGGCAGTACGTGATTTACTATTCGAGTAGGACCTTGAATGACGCCCAACAGAATTATACAATGACTGAGAAGGAATTCTTGGCTGTTGTCTTTGCGTTAGAAAAGTTTCGGCCTTACTTGTTAGGTTCAAAGACGGTGATTTTTACGGATCACTCGGCTCTGAAATACCTCATGACCAAGAAGGAAGTAAAAGCCCGACTGATTCGGTAGATTCTTTTGCTTCAAGAATTTGACTTAGAAATCCTGAATAAATGAGGTATAGAAAATGTGGTCGCTGATCATCTCTCACGAATTCTGAATGCACCAACCATCCAAGCTCCGATCAACGAGGATTTCCCAGACGAGCACATCCTAGCCATTCTTAAGGAACCCTAGTATGCGGAAATTATTAATTACCTGGCCACGAGACAATTACCCGCTGACTGGATAAAGCAAGACCAATACCGCTTCTTTGCCTAAGTACGGTATTTCTTCTTGGAAGAACCGTATTTTTTAAGTATTGTCCCAACCAAATAATTAGACGATGCATACCAGAGGAGGAACAGAGGAGTGTGCTGAGCTTTTGCCATGACCTTGCATGCGAAGGACACTTCGTTCCCCGCAAGACTGCAAAGAAGGTTCTACAAAGTGGGTTCTACTGGCCCACTTTGTTTAGAGATTCATATCATTTTTGTAAGTCATGCGCAAATTGTCAGAAAATTGGGAACCATTCCCCAATTCCTTCGGCAACCAGTTCATTTCGGTTGCTGTAGATTATGTCCTAAGTGGGTAGAAGCTGTGCCAACTAAGACGAATGACAACAAAGTGGTTATCAAATTTCTCAAAGAGAACATCTTTTCCTAATTTGGCACCCCTAAAGCGTTAATTAGCGATAATGGATCGCATTTCTGCAACAGAGTTTTTGAAGCTCTGATGCGAAAATATTCCATCAATCATAAGTTATCTACTTCGTATCATCCCCAGACAAATGGGCAGGTCGAAGTCACCAACCGACAGATCAAGCTCATTCTGAAAAAAGAATCAGACAAAACTGAAAGGATTGGTCGGTTAAGCTCAATGATACATTGTGGGCTTACCGCACTGCTTTTAAGACAGTTCTGGGGATGTCTCCTTATAGAATCGTATTTGGTAAAGCCTATTATCAGCAATAAAGTTAGAACATCGGGCCCTCTGGGCCATTAAGCAGCTCAATTTTGATTTAAGTAAGGTCGGTGAGCTAAGGAGACTGCAGATTTTAGAATTAGAGGAGATGCGGAATGAAGCCTATAAGAATGCTCGAATTACTAAAAGCAGAATAAAACTTTTTCATGACCAAATCATAACCTGAAAAAACTTTATCCCGGAGATAGGGTTCTGCTGTATAACTCTAGGCTTCATATTTTTGCGGGGAAGCTGAAAACTCGTTGGTCGGGACCGTTCATTGTGCACACTGTTTTCTCACACGGTGCTGTGTTTTATTGCAGACCCTAAGAAACAATACGGAATTCAAAGTGAATGCGCAAAGACTGAAGCCCTTCTTGACCACTGAGCCTATGACTCCGGATGATAGTGTGCTGACTCTTTTTGCCCCGTCATACACCTAGCCATAGCAAATAAATAAAAAAACAAAAAAAATTGTTTATATGCTTACCCCTTCTACATTCTTTTTGACATTTCTTTAGCCTATTCGAACTTGGCCGGCCCGAGTCCACGAAGACGGTGACATCATTTCTTCACCCTATTTATTGCATTTGCATTTACATATGCATTCATTGAGGACAATGCATTAGATAGGTGTGGGGGCTAACATTTTCTTTCTCCTTTTATTCTCTTCCTTCTTTCAAAAAAAAATCTCCAGAATGAAAAGAAATTTCATACTCTTTATAAAAAAAATACCAAAAGATTGTAGGAATTACGGGAACCTTATTAATGAATCTTTATTTTTGCCTAAATAAACAAGAAAGATTTGTTGACTAAAAAGTTAGAAGGGATAAGGAAAATAACTCAAACCTTTTATTTAGCCTTAGTAGAATATGCATAACCCACACACACATGCTTGGGATTTAGAGACACAACTCTCAAAAAAAAAAAGCTGGATAATTGTGCCTCAAGAAGTATGATTACTCACGCCAAAAAAAAAATTCTATATACAATAATGTATAAATAAATCTTGATTTTGTGGCCTACTCCGCTTGTAGTCTTGCATATTTAACCTGAAGGGCGTTTTTCCACCTGGTACCCTAAGACTATCTGGTTTGGGAGTCATCGGTTTGATATGTATTACATAAGTAAAGTAAAAAACCTAATGAAACCAAGAATAATAAGTAAATAATAATAAAATTAAATTATATTTAAAATTGAGTTGAAAAAACCCAAGCACATCACACTTACACATTATGCATATCTATCTAAAGCAAAATAAAATAATGAGTTAGAAGTACAAAATTCTTTCTAAATTTAAAGAAAAACCATAGATTCTTCTTTATGAAGGCTAAAGTATAAGAAGACTTATGAGGGTTAAACCTAATTCTTACATCATTCGGTCATTTTTACTTAGATGATTGAAAGTTCTTTTTCATGACAAATTTTTTTCTAACAACTAACTACTTTTCTTTACTTACTGGATTTTGTGGGTGCAATCCGCTGAAAATCCTCAGGAGACAACACTCCTTCTCTAGGGGAAACCTAGAGGTTTAAAGGCTTATTGCACATGCTCAGTGCAATCGCGTCACCTGCAAAAGTGGTATAATAATTTTCTTATTTTGTTTTGCTCAGGACGAGCAAAAAGATAAGTGTAGGGGTGTGATTAGTCTCTAATTTTGCATAATTTTCATCACATTCTCATATTTATTTCATGTAAAATTTTGCTAATAAAACCTTACTTGCTTGATCCTAGGTCCATGGTGTGCAAATAAAGAAGAAGATCTAAATCACCATTTAATTGGTGATTAAAAGCCTACCAAGTAGCTATTGACTTTAGAGTGAAGATTTTGTCAGCCCAGGACATCAAATCGCAAATCCAGAAGATCAAGGCGTCAGAAAACAGACTAGGCGCCTGCGCTTCGGGCCACGGGTCACCCACGTGGCCCCCTTTCCCCTGATGCCTATAAATACCCCCCAGGGGTCTTCAGTTGAAGCAGATCCAGAGAATAGAGTTGTATTTTTGTGTTTTGTTGCTAGGAATTGTAGTCGCTTAGTTTTGCTTCTTCAAGTTTTAGTTTTAGCCATTAGAATGAAAGAGAGAGTGTGTAAGTGTTGTATTTGAAGGGTGACAAGCTAATACAAGTACTACTTCTCTTCCTTCTTTCAATTTACTTGCGCTTTCATTTACTTTACTTTCTTGTTATAGTGTAAACTCATTTCTCTTTACTTCTTCCTTTTGTTGTTTCTTTTTGTAGTGTAACTCCCTTCCTCTCAACTTCTTTTCCTTTGTTGTTTCTTTTACTTTTATGGCTAACTAACTTTTTCTTAGTATGGCTAACTAACTACTAACCCACTAATTTCTAACACTTGATTGATAACCCAAATGAGTCAATAGTGTCAAACAAGCCTTGTGCAAATAAGAGCTATGGCATCTTAAGACGAGGGTTCTAACTCTAATTTACCTACAAGTATTTACTTTCTTATACTTCATGCTTAATTAGTTTATGATGATCTATGGGTTGTGTATTTTACTTGTTATTGTAAGTTAGAGACTTTTCCTTTTAACTTTGCCGATACCAATAGTGCACTCGAGTCTTCCCTTATTCTCGCCTTCTATCGGATCTTGATAAGGGAATGTCCGAGTTTTTGCCGTGTAAAGTTAAGTTTTAGGATGAATTTCTACTCGATTTCCATGTGAATAGTTTCAATGCACAAGGGTTATGTTCGCATATGATCCATCGTGAGGTTATCTTCAAAAATTTAGAAATTAGTGATAGCACTTAGTAGAAAGTTAGCCATGCGTTTTGACAACTAAGAAAAAAAATTCACTTTTACAAACCACCAAAAAATTTTCTAACAATTCTTCAAACAACTTGTTTTCACTTTTCAATTCTTTATTTGGAAACAAAGAACTTTCTTTCTTCTTAAACTTTGCAGCCGCAATCAAACTTCTATCGCTCTCCCTCTTTGTGGATACGACCCGTATAGCCACTTCGCCACTACGGAAGAATCGCAAAAGTAGTAACATCAATCCACACTCTTTTACTTATTCTTGTACTTGCTTTTTGCCGATCAGAGTGCCAATGAATAAACGTGTCAAGATGGCATCATTATCTACCACATTTTCTGTTTGAGACTTGAAGTAGTAGATGTGTTGGTTCGATGACCCTTTGCCATCGAAAGCCTGTTGGGTCGAAGTTTTGAACTTAGGAGGGTATGAGACAAGGTCCCCCTCGGCCAGATATGGCCAGACCACTCCTGCTTCTTGGAGGCCTTTCCAGTTGGTAAGGGCTTCCAGACGCTGCTCCAGTTGACTCATTCTTTTGGAATGAATGCCCCCATTCTCCGGGATGCCTTCCTCTTTAGATGAGGATTTAAATGACTCGAAATTAGATTGCTCCTTTTTCTCAATATGTATAGAAGATGAGCTTTCTCATTCTTTCTGTTTGCCTTTAGACTTCTTAGAAGAAGTTTTGTCGGTTGACTTCCTCTTATCTTCAATTAATTGTGTAAGCATCTGCTTGAGGATATCAATAGATTCTTGTTGAGCGCGAATCATATCAAATTGTTCCTCTGGACCTGGGCTTGCTGTTCAAAGCGCTTGATCGTCTCCTCAGGAGTATTTGTCATGTAAGCAAAGGCTTCATTCTCTATGGAAGAGTTCGAGGCCTGCGATTCTGCAACAGCGGAATATGATTCATTTACTTCAATGCCCCGAGCTAGGGCACTGTAGTTGATCGGGCAACCGCACCAGTCTGAGTGCGAGTATGCCGATACACTCCTTCTGGTTCCATGTCAGACTCATCGGAGCTGACCACCGGTTGTTTTTCCCTACTTCTGCTTATAATGTTTGTAGTGACTTCTAGGTACTCCATGTCAGAGAAGGCTCCCTTTCTGTGAGAGTGACGCTTCTTGGCTGATTGGGAGGTTGAGGTCAATGATCTGAACACCGACTGTTTGCTTGTATGTGAGCTGCAGCGGCATTCAGAGAGCATTGCCGTGATAAGCTATTCACAGCAACAAGACGGAGTGATCTAATTAGCACTCCTTTTCTCTGTCAAATAATCTCTTAATCTGTCGGAGGAGGACCAAAGAGACCAGCCTCGGGTTGTTGATCGCGTAAAAAGCAAGTATTAAATGAGAGAATGAAGTGTGGGTTGATGTTACTGCTTTTGCGATTCTTTCCGTAGTAGCGAAGTGGCTATACGGGTCGTATCCACAAGGAGGGAGAGCGATAGAAGCTTGATGCGGCTTTCAAAGTTCAAAAAGTTCTTGATTTCAAATAAAGAATTTGAAAAGTGAAAACAAGTATTTTTAGAAATTGTTGGAAAATGTTTGGTAGTTTGTAAAAGTGATCTTTTTCTTAGTTGTAAAGATGCATGGCTAACTTTCTACTAAGTGCTCCCACTAATTTCTAACTTTTTGGAGATAGCCTCACGATGGATCATAGGCAAACACGACACTTGTGCATTTGAACTAATCACGTGGAAATCGAGTGAGAGTTCATCCTATAACTTAGCCTTACACGGCAAAAACTCGGACATTCCCATATCAAGATCCGATAGAAGGCGAGAATAAGGGAAGACTCGAGTGCACTATTGGTATCGGCAAAGTTAAAAGGAAAAGAGTCTAACAAGTAAAATACACAACTCATAGATCATCAAAACTCGGTAAGTATGAAGTATAAGAAAGTAGATACTTGTAGATAAATTAGAGTTAGAACCCTCATCTTAAGATGCCATAGCTCTCATTTGCACAAGGCTTGTTTGGCACTATTGATTCATACGGGTTATCAAACAAGTGTTAGAAACTAGTGGGTTAGTAGTTAGTTAGCCATGCTAATGAAAAAGTTAGTTAGCCATAACAAGAAAAGAATCAACAAAGAAAAGGGGTAAAGGGAAAGGGGGAGTTACACTACAACAAAGTAAAGGAAAAGAAGTAAAGAAGAGAGAGGTTACACTACAACAAAGAAGTAAAAGTAAATGCAAGACAAGGAAATTGAAAGAAGGAAGAGAAGTAATTTACTTGTATTAGGTTGTCACCCTCCAAATACAACTTTTTACACACTCTCTCTCTTTCTCTCTAATGTCTAAGACCTAAAATTAGAAGAAGAACACAACAACAACTACAACTAGAATACAAATTTTCCTAAACTCCAATCTCCCAACTGAAACCCCCCAGGGGGTTTTTATAGCCATCAGGGAAGAGGGGTCCAGGGGATAAGGAGGTGACCCAAGACGGCGCGCGCGCCGCGGCCATTTAATGGCCGCGCGCGCGGCTCTTTGGGCGGCGCGCAGTCTTTTCTGTCCTCTGTCGTATTCGGCGCCCGGATTTGGTTTTGCAGTCTCTGATTTTGCCAGAATTAGCCTCTTAGGTCAATGGCTACCTTTTAGGTCTTTTAATCACCAACTAAATGGTGATTTAGGTCTTCTTCTTCATTGGCACACCATGGATCTAGAATCAAGCAAGTAAGGTATTATTAGCAGAATTTTTTTATCCAATAAATGTGAAGATGTGGTATAAATTATGCAAAATTAGATACTAATCACACCCCCACACTTATCTTTTTGCTCGTCCCGAGCAAAATAAAAACCTAAGAAAATTATTACACCACTTTCGCAGGTGACGCGATTGCACTGAGCATGTGCAACAAGCCGTTAAACCTCTAAGTTCCCCTTAGAGGAGGAGTTTTGTCTCCTGAGGGTTTTCAGCGGATTACGCCCACAAAATTCATTAAGTAAAGAAAAGAAATTAGTTGTTAGAAATTTTTTTTTTATTATTATTATTATTATATTTTTTTTTTTTATATATATATACATATGAAAAAGAACTTTCAATCATCTAAATAAAAATGACCGAATGATGTAAGAATTAGGTTTAACCCTCATAAGTCCTCTTATATTTTAGCCTTCATAAAAGAAGAAATGTGGTTTTTCTTTAAATTTAGAAAGGATCTTGTACTTCTAACTCATTCTTTTATTTTGCTTTAGATAGATATGCATATGTGTAAGTGTGATGTGCTTGGGATTTTTCAACTCAACTTTGAATATTGTTTTATTAATATTTACTTATTATTCCTGGTTCCATTAGGCTTTCTACTTCACTTATGTAGCACATATCAAACCGATGACTCCCAAACCAGATGGTCTTAGGGCACCAGGTGGAAAAACACCCTTCAGGTCAAATATGCAAGTGGAGTAGGCCACGAAATCAAGATTTATTTATAATATTTTTTTTTTTTTTGGCGTGAGTAACTATGCTTCTTGAGGCACAATTATCCAGCTTTTTCTCTTTTTTTTTTTTTTTTGGCGTGAATAATCATGCTTCTTGAGGCACAATTATCCAGCATTTTTTTTTTTTTCAAAAGTTGTGTCTCTAAATCCCAAGCATGTGTGTGCGAATTATGCATATTCTACTAAGGCTAAAAGGTATGAGTTATTTTCTTTATCCCTCCTATCTTTTTAATCAAACCATTCTTTCTTGTTTACTTAGGCAAAAATAAAGATTTATTACTAAGGTTCCCGTAATTCCTACAGTCTTTTGGTATTTTTATAAAGAGTATGAAATTTCTTTTCTTTTTTTTTTTTTTTTTTGAAAGAAAGAAGAAAAAGGAAAAGAAAAAGGAAAAGTGTTAGCACCCCCCCACACCTATTTAATGCATTGTCCTCAATGAATGCAGATGGAAATGCAAATACAATAAATAGGGGGAAGGAATGATGTTACCGTCTTCGTGGACTCGGGCCGACCAAGTGCGAAAAGACTAAAGAAATGTCAAAAAGAATGTACAAGGGTAAGTATATCAACACTTTTTTTTTTTTTTTTTTTTTTTTGGGTTAGGTGTATGATGGGGCAAAAAGAGTGAGCACACTATCATCTGGAATCATCGGCTCAGTCGTCAAGAATGGCTTCAGTCTTTGCCCATTCACTTTAAATTCCGTGTTATTTTTAGGGTCTGCAATGAGCACAGCACCGTGTGGAAAAACGGTGCGCACGATGAATGGTCCCGACCAACGAGTTTTTAGTTTCCCCGCGAAAATATGAAGCCTAGAATTGTACAGCAGAACCCTATCTCCCGGTGCAAAGGTTTTCCGGGTTATGATCTGGTCATGAAAAAGTTTGGTTCTGCTCTTCGTGATTCGTGCATTCTCATAAGCTTCATTTCGTATCTCCTCTAATTCAGAAATCTGCAGTTTCCTAAGTTCACCGGCCTTGGTCAGGTCGAAGTTGAGTTGCTTAATTGCCCAGAGGGCCCGGTGTTCTAATTCTACTGGCAGATGACAGGCTTTTCCAAACACGAGTCTGTAAGGAGACATCCCCAGAACTGTCTTAAATGCGGTACGGTAAGCCCACAATGCATCATTGAGCTTAACCGACCAATCCTTTCTGTTCTGACCAACAGTCTTTTCCAGAATGAGCTTGATCTGTCGGTTTGTGACTTCGACCTGCCCATTTGTCTGGGGATGATACGGGTTGATAACTTGTGATTGATGGAATATTTTCGCATTAGAGCTTCAAAAACTCTATTGCAAAAATGTGATCCGTTATCACTAATTATCGCTCTCGGGGTGCCAAACCGGGAGAAGATGTTTTCTTTGAGAAATTTGACAACCACTTTGTTGTCATTCGTCTTGGTTGGCACGGCTTCTACCCACTTAGAGACATAATCTACAGCAACCAAAATGAATTGGTTGCCGAAGGAGTTGGGGAATGGCCCCATGAAATCGATACCCCAAACATCAAAAATTTCAACCTCAAGGATCGGGTTTAGGGGCATCATGTCTCTTCTAGAAATTTTCCCGATTTTCTGACAATTTGCACATGACTTGCAAAAATGATATGAATCCTTAAACAAAGTGGGCCAGTAGAACCCACTTTGTAGAACCTTCTCTGCAGTCTTGCGGGGACCGAAGTGTCCTCCGCATGCAAGATCATGACAAAAGCTGAGCACACTCCTCTGTTCCTCCTCGGGTATGCATCGTCTAATTATTTGGTCTGGACAATACTTAAAAAGATACGGTTCTTCCCAGAAGAAGTACCGTACTTGGGCAAAGAAGCGGTATTGGTCTTGCTTTGTCCAGTCAGCGGGTAATTGTCCTGTGGCCAGGTAATTAACGATGTCAGCATACCAGGGTTCCTTAAGAATGGCTAGGATGTGCTCATCAGGGAAATCCTCGTTGATCGGAGCTTGGATGGTTGGTGCATTCGGAATTCGTGAAAGATGATCAGCAACCACATTTTCAATACCTCGTTTATCCCGGATTTCTAAGTCAAATTCTTGAAGCAAAAGGATCCACCGAATCAGTCGGGCTTTTGCTTCCTTCTTGGTCATGAGGTATTTCAAAGCTGAGTGATCCGTGAAAATCACTGTTTTTGAACCTAACAAATAGGGCCGGAATTTTTCTAACGCAAAGACAACGGCCAAGAATTCCTTCTCAGTCGTTGTATAGTTCTGTTGGGCGTCATTCAAGGTCCTACTCGAATAGTAAATCACGTGCTGCCTATTATCGTTGCGCTGTCCCAGGACAGCGCCAATAGCAGAATCAGATGCATCACACATGATTTCAAATGGCTGGGCCCAATTAGGAGCAGAAATGATAGGTGCAGAAATCAGTTCTTGCTTAAGCCTCCCCCATGACTTGAAACATTCATCATTGAAATCAAAGGGCACGTCCTTAGCGAGCAGGTTAGTTAAGGGCCTCGCAATTTTGCTAAAGTCCTTAATGAACCGTCGGTAGAACCCAGCATGCCCTAAAAAGGATCTAATATCCTTGATGCTTTTGGGGGTGGAAGCTTAGCAATTACTTCTACCTTAGCCTTATCCACTTCTATGCCTCTCCTCGAAATCTCATGGCCCAAGACAATCCCCTGTCTCACCATAAAATGGCATTTTTCCCAGTTTAGAGTTAGGTTCTTCTCAATGCATCTTTGTAGCACTAACTCTAAGTGATGAAGACATTGATCAAATGAATCTCCGTAGATGGAGAAGTCATCCATGAAAATCTCAAGAAAACGTTCCACCATATCAGAGAACAAACTAAGCATGCACCGTTGGAACGTTGCAGGAGCATTGCACAATCCAAAAGGCATGCGCCTATAAGCAAAGGTTCCGAACGGGCAAGTGAACGTTGTCTTTTCCTGGTCTTCTGTAGCAATGGGGATTTGATTGTATCCCGAGTACCCATCCAGAAAGCAGTAGTACTCATGTCCAGCCAAACGCTCAAGCATTTGGTCGATGAAGGGAAGCGGGAAATGGTCTTTACGGGTAGCAGCATTCAACTTCCTGTAGTCGATACAAACACGAACCTTGGTAGGCAGTCTTGTTTGTACCAACTCTTTATCCTCATTTTCTACTACCGTAAAGCCAGCCTTCTTTGGGACCGCATGAACAGGGCTAACCCATTGGCTATCAGAAATAGGATAAATGATCCCATTATCTAATAGTTTCAGAATTTCAGCCTTCACTGCCTCTTGCATGAGAGGGTTAAGCCTGCGTTGTGGGTCCCTCCTAGGGGTTGCTTCATCGACTAAATGAATTCTGTGCTGCACTATGGCTGGACTGATTCCCTTGATGTCCTTCATTGTCCATCCAATGGCTTCCCTATGTCTTTCCAGAATAGACATCAAGCTGTCCTCTTGTTGCTCAGTCAGGTGGGATGCTATGATGACTGGCAAGGTGTCCTTTCCGCCCAGGTAGGCGTACTTGAGATGTTCAGGCAGGGCTTTCAGCTCTAGGGAAGGTGTTGCTTTATTGGAGGGAATCTCTAGGCTTTCGATCCTAAGATGGGGTACACTGGGGCTTGATGCCCAATCCACTGCTGAATCTACGATCTGGTCTAAATTGAATTCCTCATCCTCCAGATCGAACTCTGCCTCAGCTTCTATCTCCATGCATTCCTCATGCTCACTCGTCAGGTTTTCAATAGAATTGACCTCAAATGTCTGATCATTCACATCCCTAGGTTGTCTTCCAAGATTGAAGACATTGACTTCCTTCGTCATGTCTCCGAAAGTTAATCGCATGGACCCGTTCCTACAGTTAATTATGGCATTGGCTGTAGCTAGGAATGGGCGCCCTAAAATGACGGGAGTCTGAGACCTAAGATTGGACACAGGTTGGGTCTCTAGAACAATGAAGTCAACGGGGTAAATGAAATCCCCGCCCCGGATGAGGACGTCTGTGATTTCCCCTTTCGGGATCTTCACAGAACGGTCGGCAAGCTGAATGGTGACTTGAGTTGGGCTTAGCTCACCCAACCCAAGTTGCTGGTACACAGAGAGAGGTAGCAAGTTGATACTTGCTCCCAGGTCAAGAAGCGCTCTACTGATTTCGGTCTGTCCTATGGTGCAGGAAATGGTGGGACATCCGGGATCCTTGTACTTCACCGGAATGGGACCAGACAGAATTTCGCTTATGTTAGTGGCCAAGAACACTTTCTTGGGCACATTGGTCTTTCTCTTCTTAGTACACATATCCTTCAGAAATTTGGCATAAGCCGGGACTTGTTGGATAGCGTCTAGAAGTGGCACATTCAATTTGACCTGGTGGAACATCTCTAGCATTTTCTCCATGTGCATGTTTTTATTGTTGTTCCTAAGCCTATTGGGAAAAGGTGCTACAGGCTTATGAACTTGTTCAGCAGCTTCGTCCTCATCAGATGTTTGTGGAGCGGATTGGGAGGCACTAGCAGAAGTGGAGGCTTGATTGGGATCAGGATGGACTGGACTCTTTGGTTGGTAGACCTGGTTGTCTACCTTCTTTCCAGATCTCAGTGTGTGAACAGCATTACAGTGGTTGAGAGATGGATCCTAAACTTCATATGCTTGGTTGGAGGTTTTTGGGTTAACTAATGCCTGACTAGGCAAGGTACCCTTAGGTCTCTCACTAGGGAGCTAGCTAACTGGCTCATCTGCAATTCCAACCTAGATATGGCTTGTGAATGACTGTTCAGAGTTTGTCCCTGGTTCTGCATGAAAGCAGACTGGGACTTAATGAAAGCCTCAATGCTCTCCTCCAATTTACTGATCTTCTTTTCCATTGGAGAGCCTTGGGAGGAGGAAGATGGGGCTTGACTGGGAAAAGGTGGTGAAGGAGCAGGATGGTGAAAGTTGTTGGAAAAATTAGGCCTGGGAGGATTGTTTGGGGCCCAGGAGAAATTTGGGTGATTTCTCCAGCCAGGATTGTAGGTCTGCGAGTAGGGGTTGTGAAGCGGCCGTGAGTAAGCCGCGTTCATGTGTTCCGGTGGCATTTGTTGGGCATGAAAAATAGGGCACTCTTCAAAGACATGGTTCGGTGCCTGACAATATGAACAACCCGGATTGTGAATTGGTGGTGGTTTGATCTGGTTGACACTGACAGGCTCTTTTGTTTCTAGAGCCTCTATCCTTCTCATCAGGGTCGCAATCTTGGCCTCGGCAGCTATGGATGTTTCTAGGGATAGGAGCCCTCCTCTTGAAGCTATAGACTGTGAAGTCCTAGGTTTCTCCGAGGCTGGCTCCCATTGCAGGGTCTTCTCTGCTAAGTCCTCAAATAAATCCCAACCCTGATTCTCATCCTTCTGCAAGAACCCTCCCTGACACATCGTTTCTAACAGGGTCTTAGTCTGATAGTCTAGACCATCGTAGAGAATCTGGCACTGACGCCATTTCTCCACGCCGTGATGAGGGCACTGAGCTAGGAGATCTTTGAATCGCTCAAAGTATCTCCAAAAGGGTTCGCTCGGGTCTTGCTTAAACTGCATGATGTTCTTCCTAATGAGGGCAGTTTTGTGAATTGGGTAAAATTTCTTCAAGAAAGCCTTGACGAAATCATCCCACGTCGTGACTGAATCTGCTGCCAAACTGTACAACCATTTCTTAGCTAGATCCTTTAGGGAAAAAGGGATGAAACGTAACCTAACGGCATCGTCTCCTAGCTGGGGTATCTTCATCATGAGGCATACTTCTTCAAATTCCCTAACAAAGAAGTATGCGTCCTCTGATTCTAAACCATGGAATTTCGGAAGAGTGTTAATGAATTGGGGCTTTAACTCGAAATTATTTCCGTTTGCTTCAGGAAGTTTTATGCAAGATGGAAGTGAAGTTCTTATCGGGTAAAATCTATCCTGAAGTGATGCCATCACCGGTTCTGGATGCAAGGGTAACGAGGTGTTTCTTGTTAATCTGGAAGTTGATGGATCTCTCACCCACTCTTGCATTCAGCACACCACAACCAACGTGAAAACAACAAACAATCGAAAAAAAAGAATAAAAAACAAACAAAAGAGAGAAAAACAACCACAAGCCTTAGTCTAAGGTACCTGGACCTAGACGACTCCTAACTGGTCGATTCTCCGGGGAAGGTTGTTGTAGGAACTCGACTACAAGCTAATCGGCCAGGAAAGGGCAAAGCTCGGGGGGAGGTATCCGGGCGGAGCCACGGGCCTAATTATGCCAAACCACGGAGCTTTCGAGGCTTTACCTCTAAATCCACTTTCCTAGACACCGATTTTGCAGGAGTAAAGTTCTTACAATTTCCAACCTCGGTTAATCTCTTAGTGAGTCCGAGATGTCCCTAGGGCCAACGTCTATTGATTTTTAATTAAGGCTTGGGAAAAAGTGAGTGCACTTGGAGATGGTTTTTGGGCTAAGGAAGGGTGATGAAACCCCCACCTTATCTTGTTTATTTGGGTTTTGCCCTTAAAGTCAATTGTGTAAGTGTACAGTTTATTCACAACAAGGTAACACTCAAAGCGGTAAATCACTTCAAAATGTTGGTCCTAATCTATATGAATGCACACGTACCTTGTCTCCAGCACTCTTCAACAGAAATTGAAATGAATTGAAATAGACACGTGCCCTAAATGCAAAAGTCTAATCCAATTTTTAATTAAGCAACAAGTAAATTTCTGTTGAATTTATTACACATGCATATGGTGAAGCATCCAAGGAAGATAGAAATTTTGAAAGCACTTTTTTTTTTTTTAGCGGCGTTCGGCAACCCTGCAAACGAGTGCGTTAGTACTTCAATCGGAAAAACTCGCTTTTACACGAATTTTCCGAGGGCAAATAAATCCTCGCGCAATGTCCTTGGCCACCTCTTTTGCTTCCCTTGACAGTGAGCTCCTTGGTACTTCTCCTACACAAAAAGAAAAAGAACAATCTTTAGTAGTGAACAATAAAGCCGTTCCCTCCCCGGCAACGGCGCCAAAATTTGATCGCGTAAAAAGCAAGTATTAAATGAGAGAATGAAGTGTGGGTTGATGTTACTGCTTTTGCGATTCTTTCCGTAGTAGCGAAGTGGCTATACGGGTCGTATCCACAAGGAGGGAGAGCGATAGAAGCTTGATGCGGCTTTCAAAGTTCAAAAAGTTCTTGATTTCAAATAAAGAATTTGAAAAGTGAAAACAAGTATTTTTAGAAATTGTTGGAAAATGTTTGGTAGTTTGTAAAAGTGATCTTTTTCTTAGTTGTAAAGATGCATGGCTAACTTTCTACTAAGTGCTCCCACTAATTTCTAACTTTTTGGAGATAGCCTCACGATGGATCATAGGCAAACACGACACTTGTGCATTTGAACTAATCACGTGGAAATCGAGTGAGAGTTCATCCTATAACTTAGCCTTACACGGCAAAAACTCGGACATTCCCATATCAAGATCCGATAGAAGGCGAGAATAAGGGAAGACTCGAGTGCACTATTGGTATCGGCAAAGTTAAAAGGAAAAGAGTCTAACAAGTAAAATACACAACTCATAGATCATCAAAACTCGGTAAGTATGAAGTATAAGAAAGTAGATACTTGTAGATAAATTAGAGTTAGAACCCTCATCTTAAGATGCCATAGCTCTCATTTGCACAAGGCTTGTTTGGCACTATTGATTCATACGGGTTATCAAACAAGTGTTAGAAACTAGTGGGTTAGTAGTTAGTTAGCCATGCTAATGAAAAAGTTAGTTAGCCATAACAAGAAAAGAATCAACAAAGAAAAGGGGTAAAGGGAAAGGGGGAGTTACACTACAACAAAGTAAAGGAAAGAAGTAAAGAAGAGAGAGGTTACACTACAACAAAGAAGTAAAAGTAAATGCAAGACAAGGAAATTGAAAGAAGGAAGAGAAGTAATTTACTTGTATTAGGTTGTCACCCTCCAAATACAACTTTTTACACACTCTCTCTCTTTCTCTCTAATGTCTAAGACCTAAAATTAGAAGAAGAACACAACAACAACTACAACTAGAATACAAATTTTCCTAAACTCCAATCTCCCAACTGAAACCCCCCAGGGGGTTTTTATAGCCATCAGGGAAGAGGGGTCCAGGGGACAAGGAGGTGACCCAAGACGGCGCGCGCGCCGCGGCCACATGGCCGCGGAAACGCGGCAAAAGCCGCGTTTCCGCGGCCATTTAATGGCCGCGCGCGCGGCTCTTTGGGCGGCGCGTAGTCTTTTCTGTCCTCTGTCGTATTCGGCGCCCGGATTTGGTTTTGCAGTCTCTGATTTTGCCAGAATTAGCCTCTTAGGTCAATGGCTACCTTTTAGGTCTTTTAATCACCAACTAAATGGTGATTTAGGTCTTCTTCTTCATTGGCACACCATGGATCTAGAATCAAGCAAGTAAGGTATTATTAGCAGAATTTTTTTATCCAATAAATGTGAAGATGTGGTATAAATTATGCAAAATTAGATACTAATCAGTTGTCGATGGCTTTTCAGCTTCTGAGAGCTATCCTTGAGTCGTAAAGCTGAGATGCAGGGTTCTGATACGCGGAGCTCACGTCCTGTAAGACAGACGCGGCTCTCACATTTCGGCTTGAGAACGCAGGCCTCGCGTCTCTGCTGAGAAGGGATGCAGACCTTGCATTGCTGGTTGTCGCGTTTAGCTAAGACGATTGAGATACTCGGAGTTTCTCAATTCCGCGTCTGATTGGGGAGACGCGGGTCTTGTGTCTCTAAGAAGAGGTACGGATCTCGCGCTGCTGAACGTCACATTTGGGAAGTGGAGCTTTAGAAACGCATGCCTGGTGGGCTTTGCGTTTAGGTCTCCAAACGCGGACTTCGCGCGTCTGACTTGGTTCAGGAGAGACGCGAGCTTGAGCCTCGCGTTCTGTATCTGCTGGACAGGTAATTGTTCCAGCTTCTCGCGCTTGCAGTTGACGCGCACGTCGTCTTTGTAATTATTCAGTGTTCCAATTACGTTGTAGGGTTGCTGGGAACCCTCGGTGACCTGGAACTAAGGAAGAGGTTGGACATAAATGGGCTGAATATCTGCAACGCTAACCTCACGGGTCTCATGGGAGATGTTAACGCGGGTGTTACGTGTGATATGACTAGCCATGACACTCTTCTTATGAGTCGTATCTGAAGGGATCTCAGAGTGAACTGGAGAGCGGGTGCGCGAGGAGACCTTGCGGTACTGCCGCGCTCTAGGGCTCTTGGAGCCAGAAAAGAGGAACTCTTCAAACTTTGCCTAGTCGAACTCGACAATGAGTGATTCGGTTATTTTTTCCAAGTAGGTAATGTCACCTTGCGCCACAACTTGCTCATCGGTAGAGAAAGTGTTTCCCAGCGGAGTCGCCATCTCTTGTTTGGTGGGAAAATTGAAGATCAGGGAGTAAATTCTTTATTTGATGGTAAAGAAAATTACAGCGGATCAATAATCCTTTTACAAGAGAGGGGAGAGATTCAAGCTCAAATCTACCCTTTGTTTAATGTCGGGTTCTTGATGTGGCGACGGAAAGTGAATCTTATTTTTTGTTGACCGAGTGAACGTCAAGACTTCTTGAGAATCTTCTCTTTGGATGGTGAATGAAGTAACACAGTTTCTGTCCAACAAGAATCTCAAAGAGACTTTAGGCAAGAACAAACTCTTACACAGCAATTTGTTAGAAGAGTTGAACTCTCTCTTTCTTTAAGCTAGAGATCTTGGTCTTTCTACGGCTTATAACTAAAGTTCTTCTGACCAGATTTCTCCTAACCCATCTTTCATAGCAAACTGGGATATTTATAGAGGTTTTAGGGGGGTAAAAGTGTCCCCTAAAAATACTCCTTAATGGGGTTAACTCCCTTATTACGTGGGCAGTAATTGACCCAGTAATGAGGAAAATTATAACCGAGACGCAAGGTTCCTCTGTAGTTGAAACGGGGACTTTGAGCCTCGCATTTAACCATTGAGGTAATGTTTGAACTTTGCTTTTGATTGAAATGTGAGCTTCAAGTTTTGCGTCAAGCTTTGTGTGAGACATGGGCTCTGGGCTCTGCATCTTGGTCATTGTGGTAAAGGAGAGATGCGGGTTTCGACCCTCGCGTCTTGATACTGTAGTGATGCTACTGCAGTAATGCTGAGACGCGGGTTTCGAACCTCGCGTCTTAGTACTGTAGTGATGCTACTGTAGTAAGGCTGAGACGCGAGTTTCGACCCTTGCATCTTGGTGCTGTGGTAGTGGCTATGATTAGCCCTGTGTCTGGAGTTTGGACTCTGCTTTTTGATGACTTATCTTCAGTGATTTTTAGACAGCCTACATCTACCATTCAATGGAGGGGAATTGGTAGAGAGTTTTGGAGGAATCAAATGGGATGAGGTCCCTTAGAATTTTTAGCAAACCCTCAGCTATCACGGATTTGGTTGTGCATTTACCAACTACTGTTTGAGTTGGACTAGCCATGCTATTTTCCTCAGCATGATGAGTTGTCAAGGATTTTATATTGAGCTTAAAGCCAATATTTTTCTCTAGCCTTATTCATCAGAGGCTTCGAATCGTGCCATTTGAAATGGACTTTTTTGCATTTCACTAGTGAGCTCTAAATCTCGCTATAGATTAAAGAGCTAAACTTCATGGAGAATTTATCGAGTAGGTCAAAATTTCTGATGAAGTGTCACCTTAATTAGGACTCTTGTTCTCAGCTGGTCGTGAAGTCGAGACATGAAACAGGAGCTCTGTAGGAAATTTATCAATTAAGTCGAGATTTCTTGTGAAGTTTCATTTTATATTCATCATGGCCAAGACTCAGGCTTGCAACTGATACCGAATCCAGATATGAATGTGGAAACAATAGAAAGGTTCTGTTGAGATGTGTCACGAGCGTTCTTCAACGAATTTGGCTCGATCGAGGTCGTCGCGAGACCGAATCGTGACTTGCCGAATGACAGAGGCGAAGGGATAATTGGAAACATACCACTATTACATATCGAACAGTCATCTTTCTTTTGGATCGAGAGGAATGATCAGGAAGAAGAGTGCCTAGAATCACTATTTAAGCATGCTAGACTTCAAAATGTGACCTACTCTTTCAAGTGGGAAGAGTGACAAGGCTAAAATCAAAATTTTGCCTTTGTCTCCTCTTCAATGTTAGCACCGTGTATTACAACAGCTCAATGTCAAGCAGAATCCCAGAAGCAGAGATGAAATTGATTCCGTTTGAGGAAAAGAATTCCTTAGAAAAGATAGTCAGACAAGTCTGTCTTAATAACCAGAGGTTTAATGTTAACATGGGCATGTACAGTACTTCTTTGATCAGAGGTATAGTAACGTGACCAGGGTTAGTTCTTTTTCAAGAACTTGCCATTAATCGGCATTGTGAGCGTATCGCCATTTGAATTTACTAGGCGGTATGCTTTATTCGAATAAACTGTCTGTACCATGAAGGATCCTTCTCACTTAGGCTAAAATTTATCCTTGGTCTTATGTGTCATGACCATAGGTCGCCTGACAGTTAAAACTAAATCTCCTTTCTAGAATATCTTCATTTGACCTTTTTGTTGAAGGCCTTCGAGATTCGAGCTTGGTACATTTTAATTCGCTGTTGAGCTTGTAGTTGCTTCTCGTCTTGCGCTTCCAGCTCTTGGAGACGTAATCGATCATTATCTCCTTCTATCATCTTTGTTATCAGAGCCACATTAAGTGAAGGCATTTGTATTTCTAGATGTATGACGTCTTCACACCAATGAACCAGAGAGAAAGGTGTGTTGCCTATAGGCGTTCGGATCATCGTTTGGTAGGCCCAAAGATATTTACCGAGCTTCTCGTTCCAATCTCTCTTACTTGAAGATAAAAACTTTTTGAGGAGCTTGATGATTATCTTATTGAATGCTTTTGCTAACCCATTGGTGGCTGGGTTGTAAGTAGTTGAAGCCACATTCTGAATTTGGTACTTGTTAAAAAAGTGATAGAACGATTGGCTTGCAAATTGGGGACCATTATAGTGGATCACCTGGGGACACCAAATCAGTGGATGACATGGTGTTTGATGAAGTTAATCACAATAATGGTTTTAACTTCAGCAAGCGGTGCGGCTTCCGCCAACTTTGAGAAGTAATTGTGTAACATCCCGCTCCCAGAATACGTACTTAGTTGCGTAATCAAATTTTTTGATCATATTTTTTTATTTACTTTCTATATTTATTTTGTATTATGAATTATTTATATGATCGTTTTGCCTTAAATCTAAATTCGTGAACTCAGAGTCAGCCCTAGTCTGAACCGGAGATCCGATCCTAGGGTATTACTCGATTTAGTCTTTTTGCTATTCAGATTTGACCGATTTTAGTTTCAAATATTATTTTCCAATATTTTAGATTTTTTGAAATTTTTCTGAATTAAATTGAAAATCTTCAAAACCAGTGTCGACAGTGTCGCTGACCGATTCCTGAATTTTTATTTTACAAATGGAGTAGAATTACTAGAAATAGATTTTTACATTATTTCTTAAAATCACATTTTCTATCTAAATACTTTTTCTAAGAATTTTCTGAATTTATCAAAATTCCACCGGAATTGGTGTCGGCCAGTATCGCTGGTTGATTCCAGGATTTTTATTTTACAATCGGAATTAAATTTCTAGATTTTGCTTTTATATTACTTCTTAGAATCATATTTTCTTCTTTCAAACATTTTCTGAGAATTTTCAAAATTTATCAAAATCCGGCCGACCCAGGGTAGACCGGTATCGACGGTTGACTTCCAGAATTTTAATTTGAAAATGGGATTTTATTTCTGAAAATTGATTTCGTATTATTTCTCAGGATGACGTTTTCTACCTCTGAGTATTTTAGAGATTTTTCTGGAATAGTCGATATTTCCCGACCTTATTATAATATTATTATCTTTTGAATCTTCACTTTTCTTCCTTCCTTTCTTTCTTTCTTTTTCTTTTCTTTCCACCGACTTCATCAATGCCACCTCAACCCCCCTCCTTTTCATTAAATCCCTTTCCCATCCATCTCTCTCTTTCCCATCAATCTCTCTTTCTCTTTTTCCTTTTCTTTTTCTTTCTTCTTCTCCCTTCTCTTCTTCTTCTTCTTCTTCATTTGGCTGACACCCAACCGAGCCCATCCCGGCGCTCCAGCTACCATCTCCGTCAAGGAAGACCCCCAACTCTGGCGGCCAAGCCCCTTCCTTCCCTCTCCTCCATCTCCAACAACATCAACCATCTCCATCCCCCTCCTCCTCAAAATCACCACCAACTCCATCTTCTTCTTCTTCATCTTCTTTAAATTGACAATCACCACCATCATCACCGGTGCCTCAACCACCGCCGGCGAGCCCCTCCAACTCTGGCGAGCCTCCTCCTCCTCCTCTTTTCTTTTCTTCTTCCTTTCTTTTTCTTTTCCTTTTCTTCTTCTTTCTTTTCTCTCTTTTCCTTCCTTTCCCTCTCCTCTCCCTCTCTCTTTGGGGTGGCCTACGCCACCCCTGCCCGCCGGTGACCGGTGCCGCGCTGGCGCTGCCCCCAGAGGGGGGCGCTGTGCGTGAGTAGGGGGCAACAGCCCCCCTGTGCTTTTTCTTCTCTTTGGGGTGGCCGGCGGTCACCCGAGGGCCGCCGGTGCCGGCCCTGGTAAGGCCACGGCCAGACCTCCTGGCCTGGCCGTAGGCGGTTGAGAGGGGGCAACAGCCCCCTTTTTTATTCTCTCTTTCTCTCTCTCTTCCTCTCTCTACTCTCTCTCCCTCTCTCTACTAATTCTCTTTCTCTCTCCTCAGTTTCTCTCTAGTCTCTCTAACTCCCTCTTTCTCTCTAGATTTCTCTCTCTAAAAATCTCCCTTTCTCTCTCTAGACTCTCTCTTCTCTCTCTCCTCTTCCCTTTCTCTCTCTAATTATATATATATTTTATTATGGTTTATGGCGAGTGCGCGAGTTCCAGGATTTCGGGATTTTCGGCTTTTCTGGAGATTTAGGCGAGTGTCCTCGCCTCCATTTGGTTTTTCCCGCTTCGTCGGGTTGACGTATATTTATTTCGTATTTAAATGTATTTTATATTAGGCTATGTCCCTGTATTTGTATGTGGCCGAGTGCCAATGATTGGACATGTATATGCCTATGGCGACTGCTCGTATTAGGGTAGTTTAATTCTTGTACATATATCTGTACGGGGCCGGAAAATCCTGGTGGTCGGAGAAAGTGGTTTTAGCTGTAAAAGATTTCCTTGATTCAAGCGAAACGATTACAACCAAAAGAACTACTCTTCCCTCTTTTCCAGTTACAAGGGAGGGAGGATGTCTGAATCTTCCCTTTGTTTAAAGCTGGGTTCTTCGTGTGGCGATGGAGAGTGAATCTTGTTCTCCGTTGACCAGATGACCGTCCTGGACCGTCGGGGGTCTTCTCTTCGGTCGGTAGAAAGAGTAACTCAGCTCCGTCTACCAAAACTCTCAAAGAGGAGGTAGGCGAAGAGCGGCTAGTACTCAGTAAGCTCGCTGAAGAGTCGTGCTTCCCTCTTGATGATCCTCTTGCCTGGATCGATTTTGATGATGCCTTATCTCAAAGCTCTCTCCCTTCAAAACTCCGATTTTCTGCCAAGCTTCGATCCCCTCTTCATAGCAAACAAGGCTATTTATAGGGATCTCAGGGGGTGAAGGTGCCTCCTGAAAACGCTCCCGAATGAGGGGCCACTACCCGCTACATGCGCGGTGACTGGCCCCGCAATCAGGGCCGTTGCAACTGAGACGCGGGCGTTGGGCCAAACGCGCCTTGAAGTTTGAGACGCGGGCGTCGAGCCAAACGCGCCTTGAGACGCGGGCTTCGGGCCTTCACGTCTGGATGCTGAGGCGCGGCGTCGGGCCGATGCGCCTTGATGCTGAGACGCGGGCTTCGGGCCGACGCGTCTTGATGCTGAGACGCGGGCTTCGGGCCGACGCGTCTGAACGTTGAGACGCGGGTGTAGAGCCAACGCGTCTTGTCTTAATGCTGAGACGCGAGCATCGATTTCTCGCGTCTAGAGCTTGAGACTCTGCTTCCTTAATGGCTGGTCTGTTAGTCATTTTTAGACAGCCTACAGAACCCCCTCCAAAGTTTCTGATATTCCGCAGTTGAATGGGACGGATTTCGGAATACTTTGGATCTTAGCCGTGTTCGCGTTTATGACTGGACTGTTGATGCTTCGGGTTTGATCTTATCTGGAATTGGTCTTCGTGAGTGTACTGTTGAACTCTTTGAAGCCGTCAGAGTGGATCGTGTTGAGTGTCTAGATACACAGTCTAGACCTCCCCGATTGCTTTTAGTCTGTCACGGGTGCGCTTTTGGCCGGGAGTGGTTGGTTGTCTGTTTGCGTCAGTGTACTGTTGAACTGACTTGTAGAAGCAGGAGACTGGACGCAGGTTCCTTTTTGAAAAAGCAGAGACTGCTTTAAAGACGCGACTTCTTAGCGAGACGCGATGTTTGGCCTGTTTGAGGGGACGCGGACTTTGGAGAGACGCATCTCTTGAAATGCAGACGCGATTTTCTGGGTGCATTTATGATGATGCTGACGAGGCATGTCCACCGAAGAGCCGCGTACTTTGGGACGCGCACCTGTGCCATGTCATGATTACGCCGCCAGCTGGCCTGGGGAAACGGCGAGATTTCGCCTTTTGGCGCGCGGATCCCCCGGTTCATTAAATGAACTGCTCCACGTGTCAACTTCTGACTTGTGGCGGGGTCGCGACGCATGATCTTCCCTGTTTAAACAATGATTTGGCTCCACGCGTCAGGCAGCGATTCGCTGCAGCGTTTATTGGGCCAAACGCTGCGTATCTTCGCGAATCTCCGTGCCTATAAAAGGCAACAGTTGGAGAGATGTATCTTCTTCTCCGAACGAACGCATTCTCTGAGAAAAAGGACTTCCTTCTCTGTTCAACTATTCATCTCCTCGCTCGGATTTCTTGATCTTCAATGGCTCCCAAGACAAAACCGACTGCATCGACCTCAAGGGCGACCGTCGCCGAGGCTGAGAGAGATGCTTCCTCTGCGCAGGAGGATGTTTTCCGAGGTAAAAATGTACCTTCGGTGTGGGTTCCGCCATTAAAACATGTTCATAGAACCCTAAGGACCTTTAACACAAGATCGTGTTTGATTCTCGGACGCTGTCCTTGAGATGATAACCGGGGCGCGGGCCTGATGATCCGACGCTGGTGAACTCTGCACTCTGGGTCCTTCACTTAGAATATTTCTAATTGTGAAGGTCTCTGGACGCGATTTGCAGAACGCGGATTTGATCCATGCGTTCTGTGTCTTCAACCGCCGATTTTGTAGAATCTGGCGTTTGAGTCCAAGTACTTAGAATTTTCATAAGTCTTGGTTTGCAGAACGCAGCTTTGCAGGTCTGGATGCGGATTCGAAAAGTTCCTGCGTCCAGTATCTCTTCTGCGTTTTGGTGCAAGTTCGCAGGTCTGGACGCGGATGATAACTCCTGCGTCCAATGTCTCGGCTGCGTTTTGAATTATGAACACTTAGCGTCTTCCCTTATTTTTGGCAAAGTATCTGACCAAGTGTCTTTTTCTTTTTGCAGTGCCGCATGTTTCAGGTTCACTCGCCAAGATGCACCACTTGGACGCGTGGGTGGTGCCGACCGGGGCTTGACCTTTGGGCAAAGGATGAGTGTCCCCGTGACTGCTGACCAGTTGCTGGATCGCAGGCTCTCTAATGTTAACAGGAGAACCTTTCGGGCACTTATGACCGATGCCGCGCTCAAAACGGATGACGGTGTCAGGTTGGAGAAGCCTGCCTTCTTCTTTGGGGATCATATCTATGATGATGGCCGTCGTGTGTCTGAGGGGACCTATAAATGGCTCCGTGAGATAAAGGGCGGAAGATTCTTTCTTCCAGACATGGAGAGGATGTTCCCGATGTCCTACTTTCAACACATGTCTGTTCCCCGAAAGATGGAATGGGACATTTCCCAGTATATCCCTGAGATCGCCCTTGGTGACTTTGGCCTCCAAAAGGTAGACCGCCATGATAGTCATGACGGGTCAGTTGTCGGACTGTTCCCTGCGTCGTCCAAGCCTGAAATCCCAATTGGAGAGATCCCGGAGCTTGCTACCACCTTCCTCAATTCCTTCATAGAAGCAGGGGTGACTATCCTGTCGACTTCCGTACGTATGGATGGGTCCATTCTCCAGAGAATTACTGGTGGGGCAGGATGGTGGGTTTTGTCCTTACCAATCTTGAGGGGCCGCTGAAGCGTGTGGGGCTGTACCCAGCAGTCAGGGCCGTGCAGTGGGGCGTCCCGATGAGTTCCCATAACTTCTTTGGGATTCTGGAGCGCTACAATCCTCGGACGGGGACATTCTTTACTCCGGTCGGAGAGATGGGCCTTGCCCTACACGAGTTGTATGAGGTCTCGGGGCTGGTGATGGGGGAGTTCCCTTATGAAGAATATGTCCCGACTGCTAGGGAGCTTGACCTTATAAAGAAGGATTCCCCTGAGGTGTACGAGACCTATTGGGAGGTGATGTGCCACTTCCATATTTGTGGTCAGGTAACCGGTTGGAGGACGCATGGAGTCAGGCATCTATCCTGGGCCAATTACTTATTCAGCAATGTCAGCAAGAAGGATCATTCGATAACTCGACTGGCTCCCCTCTCTGAACAGGGAGTTGACGACATGGTCGCACAAGCTTCTGAGGGCTTTTACACCACTGGGTCGAACGAGGACGGCTTCGAACCTGATACGCTTTTCGAAAGCTATCATCACCGGGCCCGGGCTTCTATCTCTAGTCGAGCGCTGTTGGCGGGCTTCTTGATGCTGTGGTTGAAGCGTTGCGTGGTACCTACACGGCCACATGAAGTCATTATTGCCGACGTGGTGTATCCAGCAGTGCTCCTGGCCCATGGTCGTCCTATAGCCCTTCTTCCGGCCGTGGCGGCTGGCATTCAGAGCGGGTTGCGGGCGCTAGCCAAGAGACTATGCGAGGCTCCAAGGACTGTCGACTCTCAAGGCAAGCCGTATGTCGACTCAGAGGGAAACCTGACGGCAAGGCGCCCCAACCCCCGAATGGAGCTGCCTTACACGTATCTCATGGCCTGGTACGTGATGCATTGCCCTTCTCTGATGACAACGGCGCGTGGGAGTACGAGTCCTGTCCCTTTTGTGAGGCGGCTGGAAGACTCGGATTGGAGTGAATCCTATATATATTATATTCGGAGACGTCTCTCAAATGCCGCCAATTACCAGCTCAACCGCTGCTTCCCTGGAATTCCTGGTGCATCCTTTGGTGAGCAATTCACTGATTCTATAGGTCGGGATGACCTCACCCAACTGTCTGCGGGAGTCTTCCGGTGGTTGATCAATATACGACCAGGATATGTGCTGTTTCGCCAAGGGACTTCCTGCACTATCGAACCGTATATGCCAAGTCGTTTTGCCCGACAGTTTGGCTATGCTCAGCTTTATGTCGGCAATCCGAATACACAACTTGCCTTCAATGGGAATTTGTGCGAAGGTGCTCGAGCCTGGTATTATAGCGTGGCTGGGGGGACAGAGGCAACTTTCCGTTTGCCCGTCGAGGAGCCGAAGAACCTTACCAGCTTCACTTTCTGCACCTGGTATTCTCGGGTAAACCAGTCACCGGATTTTGCCCCCGGGTATACGGGTATTGAGGGCATTAATGCCTATCTCAAAACACAGTCGGAGTCTGGCAAATGCTCGCACATGATCACCCAGTATTTAAAGGTCCAGAAAGAGCTGGAGAGGGCATCTCAGAGAGAAGCTGAGGGAGGCTCAAGAGAGGAGCTCCGAGTAACCCGGAGTAGAACCAAGCTAGGGTCACAGGAGGGGCCTTCTACCGCCAAGGCTCAAGAATTGGTGAGTAAGCGTCGTCGGGGTCCCATTCAACTGCTGGTCCTGTTTCGAAGAGGGCTCGGAGGGATTTAGCAACAGAAGTCTCTCCCTCGGAAGGCATTTCTGCTGGAGTTGAGGACTGTCCTGAAGACCTCTTTATCATGGTTGAGGAACCGCCAGAGGATAAAAATCTCCCCGGTTTAGTCCGTGCTCCTAGGTCGCACAGAGGGACCTGTAAGATTGCGGAAGAGGGGGAATTGGTTGACAAACCCACTATGGCTGACGAGGAAGAACAGCTCGTGGGAGGGAATGTCCAGATTCCAGGGTTCTCAGCTCGGTCCGAGCCTTCTTCTGCTCGTGAAGGGAGAGACAAGGCACAGTGGTTAGGGCCTCCTAGTGTCTTCATCTCCAGCGCTCGGATAATCGACCCTAGTCCTACCACTGGGGTGATTGGTGGCAAGGCCCCGGTCACCGAGGACCTTTGCGTTGAACTGTCGTCTTCCGCGTCTGATACGGAAAGCGACTTTGAAGATAAAGTCGACTACGGCCATGAACCTGCTTTTCCTGACCCGAGTAAGTTCTCACGCATCTCGGAGGGGGTAGCTGTTGAAGTTGGGGAGCCTTCCACTTTGCCAGGAGGGGAAACAACCATTGAGGCTGAGGAGGCTTTCACTCCGCCGGTGGAGAAGGCTACTGCTGAAGCTGGGGAGACTCCCATTCTACAGGACTCGACGCCTCTGGACCTCGAACCTAGTAAGGCAGCTTTGACTGAGGGGGCTCAGGTGGGGAGTCTGACGATCGGCACCCTTCCAGAAGGCCACACAGCTCAATCCTCGGTGGAAGTTTCTGAAGAGGTTGTGCTTACAACTCCTTCCTTGGTCGTGGAGGCTCCTGCAGAGGCGGCGCTCCAGGAAGCGCCAGTGGGTAGTCTTGCTCTTGCCACATCGACGGCCGGCACGGCTCTTGTGCGAGAAGACCCGCCCTATATCCCTTATCCCGTGACAGAAAAAGGGTCGGGAAGCTTCTTAGGTGGTGAAGACATGGGGGAGCTGGCACGTCAGATGGTGCAACAATTCTTCACCTCGATGGGATCATGTATTGATCTCATCTTCCGTGGACACAGCACCTTCCAGTTCGCCCAGAGGCTTCTTGAAAATATGGCCGTGAGCGTCGAATTGGCGGGAGGCCCTTCACTTGCCAGAGCATGCCTGCAGGTGGTAGAGCAACTTGGAGATAACCTGCGGGAGCTGGAATCTTTGGAAGATGCTGGTTCTTCCGGTGAGGCCCAGGCCATCCTGACTAGGCTCCTAGCTGCTCAGGAACGGGAGCGACAGGAGGCGGAGGCGCAGATCACTGCCGAGGTCCGTGACCTTGAATATTCCGAGGCTGAATTTCAAAAATTAGCCGGAGATTCGAGGGAATCTGAGCTCAGTGTGCAGAGCACGGAGCAGGTCATCCTCAGAACTCGGGACATTATCGCCAAGGCGGAAGCTGTTCTTGCGCTAAATGAGGAGAAACTTGTTTCCCTCAAAAAGGAGCTTGAGGAGCAACGGGCTGCTACGGCGCGTGCTGAAGAGAGTCTATCCCTACAATCTTCCAGGGTGGAATCTCTGCGGATGCAGCTGGCTGCCAGAAGTTTCTTATCTGAGGCGGAGCTGCGGGACCGGGCTATCATGGAGGCTGAGAGGACGCGCCAGCATGAGATTCACCGCCTTAGGGAACAAATCCGTTCCTTGGTGAACCAGGACATTTAGCCTTCTTTTCTTCTTCTTCTTTTTTTTGTAAAGAGAAGGGACACTCTATTTATTAAGAGTGTTTGTATCCACTTCTATCATTTCTTGATATAATAGAAGTTTTCTTTAGAGCTTTTGTCCCAACTTCTTTGTCCTGTTGTGGATGAGTCCAACTCTTGATCACTAGTTGTGATTACTGAACTTAGGTAGGGCTAAGTTCTTTTAATGAGACGCGGTCTTGGCGAGACGCGGCATTAATCCCACAGGGTGAGACGCGGTCATCAGTCTACCGGAACTTAGATTTCACTAAGTCCTTTTACTGAGACGCGGCGGCGATCACAGAGCGAGACGCGGTCGTCAGTCTACCGGAACTTAGATTTTTACTAAGTCCTTTTACTGAGACGCAGCGTCAATCATAAAGTGAGACGCGGTCATCATTTCGTAAGAACTTAGATTCTACTAAGTCCTTTTGATGAGACGCGGCGTCAATCACAAATCGGAACGCGGTCTTCTTGATGAGATGCGGCGTCAATCAAAAGATGAGACGCGGCATTGATCCGTAAAGTAAGACGCGGCTGTCAGTCCCTGAGACGCAGCGTCAATCACAAGGTGAGACGCAGCTCTGAATAACGCAAATCTGTCTTGCGCGGATCGGGGAGACGCAAGGGATGCAGCCTTGTCTGCTGGAGGGACGCGGCTTTCCCATCTGCGTCTGATCTGACTCAAAAGATTTTAGGAGGTTTTTGCTCGTCAGGTCTCCTCTGTCGATTGGGATTCCGAGTCATCCGTTGATTCCCAAAGCAGGTATCCACGCGTCAACTCCTCATTGGACTCAGGAGTTACTGCCCTTAAAGGCAAAACCGACGCGGGCGGTTGAAAATCGGTGCTTGCGACGGTTTCCAAAGCGGCGTTCCACGCGTCAATCCTCCACTGGGCTTTGACAATCGTGCGTGATGGTTCCCAAAGCGTCGTTCCACGCGTCAATCCTCCACTGGGCTTTGACAATCGTGCGTGACGGTTCCAATTAACGCCCATTAATGGCAGTTATTAGGGCCTGCCTATAAATAGGGTGCGCTCCCCTTCTATAATCCAAGCTTGGATTATTTCTCTTTGGATTGCTCTGAGAAATCCCACCTTCTTCAGAAAAGAGTTTCTTGATAGGGACTCCGTCTCCATGGACGAAGGTAATTCCGAGGATGAAGATGACCCAGAGCTCTCACGCTTCGGTTTGGTCTCTTCAAGAAGAACCCCCTCTCGGATCATCTTGGACGCCTGCGTTTGGGTGCAGAGAGGCCAACTCTGGCCAGAGGTCTCTGCTGGTATGTCCCCCGATGATGTGTATAGCCTGAACTTCGGTATGATGATCTGAATGAAGTCCCGGTGCATTCCTCCTCTGGAATTTGTGCCAGTGACTTGACTTCTCTGAATGCAGGCGCTTGACGCTGGCTTTGCCCATTGCGTTTTACTGCCTTGGCGCGTTTCAGACCTGAATCTTGCAACTCCTGTTCACCCAACAGAGAGATGGCAATTTTTGGCGTTCTGAAATTCTTTGCGTCTGGTGCATTAGGCGCGGGTACAAACTGAGGCCGCGTTTGAATCTTATGCGTGGTGCAGTTTGACTTGCGTCTGTTTGCCTGTGCGGGTCATTCCCGCGTCTGAAGTCTTGAATGGCTGCCGCGTTCTGTTACTCAGTTTCCTTTATAAAAATGTACTGAGTTCCAGATTTTCTGACTCTCTTGCTTATTCTTTGCAGGTAGGCTTGCTTGTCCTTTTTCAGGTTTGCTGGGCCCCAGAAAGAATATACCGGCTGGCGAACTTGCTCCACATTCGTTTGTGAGAGATTAAATTATGGTCCTCGTCGTTTGTGAGAGATTAAATTATATCTCTGACGAGGACCCAACCCTCGCCAAGGTCTCTTCAGATCTGGTGCAAGAGATGGATAGGCTGAGTATCGGCGAGGGTGGTCCGGCGGTTACGGTGGCGGAAAGATCCTCTTCCTCTCCCTACCCCAGAAGTGACATCAAGGACATTCCGTTGGATGGCCTGCTGGGGAAAGGGATGGTGATGAATGCAGGACTCTCTGCTGCCGCTGGACCGAGTGGAGGGTGGCATCCTTTGTGATGACTCTGAAACTTCTGCTCTCACCCCAAGAGTGACTCCATGTTTGTTGGATGATCTGCTAGGGAAAGAGACGCGCCTGAACGAAGGGTTGCAGGACCTTCTGTTGCCACCGGACCTCAAGAACACCATTGCTCTCGGCTTGGTCAGCTAGGGCGCTTTCGAAGTTGGCGTCATGCATCAAAGTGCAACCGGTTCCAACAGTCGCCATTTCTTCAGACATCATGCACTTAGGATCAGATGCGGCTTCAAGGAGTGAGTACGGCCTCAGAGAGAGAGAGGGACTTCTTTGTACTCCTTATTTGTAACACTCAATCTTATTGTATAAGAGAGCGTTTTGAGAGCATTTTGTATCACTTTCATGTGTTTGGATATGAATAAAAGTGACACTTTTCTTTTTGCCTCTTTCTGTTGTCTTGAACGTTTTGTTTTAGAAGCAAAAGAATGATTTGGTGGACCTGCCACTTTATAAAAGAAAGTGACAAGTGGAGCGCGTACCCCCAGAGAAGGTGAACTTTTATCAAGGATTTGGGGTTTAACTTGATTTAAGATCAGCTGGGGATTTTGATGGAAGCATTGTTTATTGGTGTAATGTTAACCAACACTGCCTCCAAAATGAATTTGATACTCGGTTGGGGAGAATATCAAATGAAACTAGACTCGTGGGGGATCTAGTAAGATTTTTACCGCTAGAGGTGTGATATTAACTTAACGGTTTAGAAGTAGTCTTGTCAGAAGTGTAATGTTAACTTGACAAGGATGTGAGTTAGAGGTGTGATATTAACCTAACTCATCAGCATCTCAGTTTTATTTGGGAAAACTGAGGGTGTCACTGTCATAGGTGTGATGTTTAACTTAACAGTGATAGTAATGCTAGAGGTGTAATGTTGAACTTGGCATTAGTCGTCTCGGCTTAAAGAAGTCGAGGAAAGGTCATAGCCATAGGTGTATTGTTGAACTTAGCAATGACTCGGATGCTGGAAGTGTAGTGTTAACTTGGCATCGTTCATCTCGGCTTGGACAAGGAAGTCGAGGAAAGGTCATAGCCATAGGTGTATTGTTGAACTTAGCAACGACTCGGATGCTGGAAGTGTAGTGTTAACTTGGCATCGTCCATTTCAGCTTCGATATGGAAGTCTGAAGAAAGGTGACTGTCAGAGGTGTGATATTAACTTGACAGGCACTCGAAGTACCGCTTAGAGGTGTAATGTTAACTTTAAACAGTAGTTTTGTCAGAAGTGTGATATTAACTTGACAAGAATTTGCTTGCGATAGGAGCAATTTGAGGACCTGTCATTCTATTGATGAGAATTGACAAGTGGAATTTGAGGTGCCAGAGGTATAGTGTTAACTTGGCAAATTTGAGAGTTTGTTACTCTATGCAGAGTTAACAAGCCAGGTTTGTACTCGACAAAGAGTATTCATTACCAGAGGTATAGTGTTAACATGGTAATGATTGCATTTTGTGGTCCTACCATTCTATGGATGAGAATTGGTAAGGGATTTTTGGAGGGAAGAGTGGAATCAAGTCCACTTAGGATTTTTAGCAAACCCTCAGCTATCAACGGATTTGAGATGCCTTTACCAACTACCGTTTGAGTTGGGCTAGCCATGCTATTCCCCTCAGCATGATGAGTTGTCGAAGACTTATGTTGGACTTAAAAGCCAACATTTTCCTCTATCCTTAGCCGTCAAGGGCGTCGGATGTTTGATCAGAGGTGTACTTTTAACTTGATCGGTGGAAGAATGCCATCTAGGGATAGTATTTCTTCAGGAATTTGCCATTGATTGGCATCATGAGTGTATCGCCATTTGAGGTTATGAGGCGATACGATCCATTTGAGTAGACTGACTCTACTACAAACGGTCCTTCCCATTTGGGTTGGAATTTTCCTTTCGTCTTGTGCGTCATGACCATGGGTCTTCGGACGGCTAAGACGAGGTCGCCTTTCTTGAAAGTTCGGGATTTGACTTTCTTGTTGAAGGCTCTGGTGATACGAGCTTGGTAAAGCTCGATTTGTTGTTGGGCCTGCAGACGCTTGTCGTCCAAGGCTTCCAATTCTTGGAGTCGCTGTCGATGCTTCTCCTCTGTTGTCATTTCCGTTGTCAAGGCGACGCGAAGAGATGGAATTTGGATTTCCAGTGGAAGGACGGCTTCGCATCCGTACACCAAGGAAAATGGCGTGGCTTTAGTTGGGGTTCGCACAGTTGTGCGATAGGCCCATAAGCATTCGCCCAACTTATCGTCCCAGTCTCGTTGACTTTTCGAGATGAATTTCTTGAGAAGCTTGCCAATAGTCTTATTGAAAGCTTCTGCGAGGCCGTTAGCGGGCGGATAGTATGCCGTTGATGACACACTCTGGATTCTGAACTTGGCGCAGAATCTCTGAAAAGCCTGGCTGATGAACTGGGGTCCATTGTCATGGACAATCCGCCGAGGCACACCGAAGCGGTAAATAACGTGATGTTTCACGAACTTGATCACGTTAGAAGATTTCACCTCTTTCAAAGGGATAGCTTCGGCCCACTTTGAGAAGTAATCGGTTATCGCTAGGATGAACCGATGTCCCTTTGATGATGGTGGGCTGATAGGACCAACCACGTCCATCCCCCACATTTCGAACGGCCAGGTAGAGGTCGTAGAGTGGAGGTATCCTGGTGCTTGATGGATGAAATCGCCATGTATTTGACAGGCGTGACATCTTTTGGCATAGGCAACAGCATCGGCAACCATCTTGGGCCAGTAGTAACCCAATCTTTAGAGTCGGTTTGCCAGCTTCGGGCCAGGTTGATGAGCTCCACACGTACCATCGTGGGCTTCTTTCAACACTTCGTGGGCTTCTTTTGATGAGAGGCACCGGAGCAGGATCCCATCATGCGATCTACGATACAATGTTCGCGAAATCGCATTGTAGTAGAATTTGGAGGCTTTCCTTCGGATGGCAGCCGCCTCCCTGGTGTCTTCGGGCAAGATGCCGTATAAGATAAAATCAATGTAGGGGAATCGCCAGTCTTTAAGCTCTGGATCGGTCGACACTTCAAGTGTTTCCTTACCGCGACGATCTCCCGTTGACCTCTGGTAGTCTCCGAGGGGACTTTTTGGGCAGTATAGGTCGTGGCTATAGACGAATATCTTCTCCATTGCTCCAGCTGGAAGAGTTAAGGAGGCAGCAAGGGATGCAAGTGCATCTGCATGCGCATTTTGCTTGCGCGGTACATGGTCGATGTAGAAGTTTGAAAACCTCTCGGCCATGTGGATTGTCGCGTTGTAGTAGGGTACTAGATCTTCATGCCTGACCTCATACTCTCCGCGAACTTGGCTGATGATGAGTTTAGAATCACCGTATGCCTCGAGATTTTTAACGCCAATCTCATCGGCGAATTGCATCCCAATCAAAAGAGCGTTGTATTCCGCCACATTGTTGGAACAGGGCTCGGTTAACGAGATAGCTCGGGGAATCACGTAATTTTGTGGGGAGACGAGTACCACTCCTACCCCCGCTACTGTGTGTCCCTTCGGGCTTGCCCTTGATGCACCGTCGAAGAAAAGTTGCCATACTTGACTTTCGAACGACGTCTGAGCTAGGCAGACTTCGGCGACCTCATCTGGGAGATCCTCGTAGAGTTTGGCTGCCCTGGGCTCTGGGTGTTCAGCTAGGAAGTCCGCCACCGCTTGTCCCTTAATAGCCTTTTGTGGCAGAAAATGCATCTCATATTGTGATAGCAATATGGCCCATTTTGCCAGCCGGCCATTTAGTGAAGAAGGCTTTGTCATAAGTAACCTCGGGGGTTGACTTTGGATATGACATTTATGGTTTGGCCCACCAGATAGTGTCGCATTTTCTGAATGGCGAACACCAGTGCCAAACATTCCTTCTCGATCGGGTTATACCGATGTTCGGCTCCGATCATCGTTCTACTTAGGTAGTAGATTGCTTGTTCTCGCCCCTGGTCATCATTCTGAGCTAGTAGAGCTCCCAAAGAATGATCCATTGATCGAACATACACCAGGAAAGGCTTTCCGGATACCGGAGCTGCCAGGACTGGTGGTTGGGTGAGGTAGTGCTTGATCTCCTCAAATGCTTGCTGGCAAGCGTCGTCCCAAATGAACGAAACGCCCTTCTTCATCAGCTTAGCGAAGGGTTGGCATCTCCCGGAGAGATTTGAAATGAATCTGCGGATGTATGCCAATCGTCCTTGTAATCCTCTGAGCTCCTTGAGGCTTTTGGGGGTTGCATCTCTTGGATAGCACGGACTTTCTCCGGATCCAAATGGATTCCTGTGGAAGTCACAACAAACCCTAGGAATTTGCCACTGGCTACCCCCAGGAAGGACTTGGTGGGGTTCATCTTCAATTGATGAGCCCGCATGATGTCGAAGACCACCCTCAGGTCTGCTATGTGATCACCTTTAGTGCGGCTTTTCACCGCGATGTCGTCGACATAACATTCCACCGTTTTGCGTATCTGCCGATGGAAAATGGCATTCATGGCCCTTTGGTAGGTTGCCCCCGCATTTTTCAGACCGAAGGGCATGACGGTGTAGCAATATACCCCTAGAGGTGTCCTGAAGGAGGTGTGCTTTTCGTCATCGGGATACATCTTGATTTGATTATATCCTGAGAACCCGTCCATAAAGGACATTCGCTCGAATCCACAAGTATTGTCAATCATGACATCTGTGATTGGCAATGGGAATTCGTCTTTGGGGCAGGCCTCGTTTAGATCACGGAAGTCGATGCAGATTCGGATCTTCCCGTTCTTCTTGGCGACGGGGACGATGTTGGCTACCCAGTCGGGATGTTGTTCTTCCCGGATGAAGCCGGATCGATGAGCTTCCTGACTTCTGATTGGATTGCCTCCATTATCTCTGGACGGAACCGTCGCTGCTGTTGTTTAACAGGCTTCATGTCCGGATTGATGTTGAGGCGATGCATAGCCACTTGAGGATCAAGTCCAGGCATGTCCTCATAATTCCAGGCGAAGACATCTATATACTCTTGTACAAGAGATATTAAATCCTTCTTCTCTGAAGGTGACAGGCCGTCACTTATGAAGATGGGTTTAGGATTGGCTTCATCTCCTAGGTTGACTTGAACAACCTTGTCTTCTGTGGGTGGCTCACGCTGTTCAAAGCGGATGTCCCAAAGAGCATTCAAATGTCTGATCCAAGGGTCTGTATCAGATTGGATCTTTTCTTCATCTTCATCCTCCATATGGCTTGTCGAAACCATGTTTACTGAAAGCCCTTTGAAGATGTTGCCGACACTGACATCTGATTCCCACGACGACGTGTCTGATGAGCAGTCATGACTTGACAGTCTCTCCGAATCAGAGGCTGATGGCACTGGAGTTGATATATAGCCCAACCCCGGCGCGTCTGATGATAGTAATCAGGGGTTTTTCCTTTCGGTACAAAGGATCGAAGCAGTGTTCTTCTTCCTTTTCCGAAGTTCAATCCTGGCCTGTTGGTTAGATCATACCCCATGCGCTTCATCATCTTGAGCGTTCTCGGTTCATAATGATCGAACTGAGGGGATTCATTCTCACCTTCCGATTCTTCGTGGGGCATTGGTTCAGATGCGATTCGCCCAAAAAGTATTGGTCTTTGGCCTTTTCGTCTGGCTGGAACCATGAATACAGACTCTTGCGCGTCACCATTATCTTGGTATGTCCCGAAGGATGATTTCACCGGTACATGCAAAGATGTCAAAGCATCTATTGCCGACCAGAGGTCATCGTCCACGTCGGTAGTGGTATCCGACGGTATTGAATCGGAAACATACACAGGAAAATACGCAAAGTCTAAATCTTCATTAATGTACCAACCACCCGCATCGTCGGTGGTATCAACATCGAGCTTATTAGTGCTCTTTACAATGGGCTCCAACTCCCACAGGCACTCTTCTTTCTCAGGCTCAACGTCAGCTTCATTACCAGAGTCTGGCTCCTCTGGTTGTGGGGTTTCATTAGTCTCCTCCGGATCCTGATATAAGAGGGAGTCCGTGAAATAATTTTCAACCCCTTTAAACGGATGCCTTTCGGCAATCAACGTTCGGACCTGTCCACTCTCGTCAATGTATTTCATGACTTGGTGGAGAGTAGAGGGAACGATGGAATTGCGGTAAATCCATGGTCGTCCCAGCAACAGGTTGTAGGAAGTGTCCGCGTCAATGACGTAACACGTCACTTCTGATTTGAGGCTCCCGATCTGGCATTTGAGCTTGATCTTCCCCATTGGGCGGGAGCTGTTGGCATTGAACCCGTAAATAGTCGTCTGGGTAGGGCTCAGACGATGGGTAGGAATGCCTAGAAACTGCATAACCCGGCGAGGTATGATGCTCAGCGCGGACCCTGGGTCTACCTGGATGCGGTTCACCTCGGATGACCCAATATACCCTGTGAAGTATAGGGGTCGGTCATGCTTCCCTTTAACCTGCATGTCGTCTGTTGTGAAGGTGATGCAGGGAGCATTTGGGGAGGCGTGGAGGCAATCCTCTACATCTTCCTCCCTTGGCACGCGGGTCATAAAGACCTCAGCATTTGCCAAAGCTTCTTGTAGAGCCTCTCTGGTTGACTTTGATAGCCTCAGGAGTTCATACAAGGTGATGCGTGCCGGGATGTTGGCTAATTGAGCCAAGACGTCGAAGCGGTAAGGTGTCGAGGATCCTTCCGTTACACCTTTCGCAAGAACTCGAGAAAACCGAGTTTCTTTCTGTTTCTCCCCAGGCTGTTTAGAGGAGGGCTTGGCTGGTTCCACGGCTGGTTGCGGAGAAGCCGCTGCTGTCTCGCCGTACTGCTTCAAGTATGCCTGTCCTGAACGGGTCCCCGCCATAGGTTGGCTGGGCTCTGCGGCCAGGACTATTGTTTCCTCTTCTGAGTCAGTCAGCGAGGGAACATCAGTGTCCGCTTCTCGAGAGGAAGCGCATATCACATGGCAAGATGAAGTCTTCCCTTTGCCTTTGGACTTCCTGTTGGTCACAGTCGTCCATTGTTGCTCGTCGACGAGGTCAGGGTGGACCCACATGATTTCCCCTCGAGGTGTAGGGACGGGTACCAAGCCTTTCTCCTGCTGCTGATGAGGGTCTGTGTTGACCACCCTCAGTTCTCCTTTCGGGACAGAGATCACCCCCACGGGTGTCGGGGGTCGTGTCCCAAACTGGAGAATCGACGTCATGTTGGCCGTCATCTTCTTCTGCTCCGGTCGGAGTTTTAATACCTCCGCGTCAATCAGAGCTTGAAGGATGTCCTTAAAGACGTAGCAGCTTTTGGTAGGATGTCCGAGCATCCTGTGGTATAAGCAGTAGGTGGGATTGTCGGTCTTGCCGACTTCCTCCGGGCGCCTAATTTCAGGGAGCTTCAGTCGATTGCTCTTGTTGAGTAGCTTGAAGAGCGAATCGACGTGTTCCTCCTTGAAGGAATACTGCTTGTTGGGGCGTGGCTGGCTTGAAGAGCCACTTGCCCTGCCTGTTTGAGGTTTGGTGGGAGATTTGGTCTCCGTCGCCAAATTATCCTTCCGCTTGGTTTGGAGGGATGTGTCTGGTGCACGCCTTGTCGACCTTTCTGGCCTGGGCTTGCCTTCTTCCGCTCTGACGCGGGCGACAATCTCCTCAGCCTGTTCACCTTGCTGGACTAATTGTTTCCAGGTGCGGCTTTCAGCAACTCCTATTTGAGCAAGGAGTGAGGTTTGGAGATTATGGCGACATGTTTCCACCAGGGTGGCCTGGGTCATGCCGCTTGGACATCGGAGTGCCATGTTCTGAAATCTTTCTACGAAAGACTTGACGGACTCTCCCTTTCGCTGTTTTGTAGCTAAAAGGGTAGGCATTGTGACCTCCGAATCATCTTCGAAGAAGCGTGTCAGAAACAACTTCTCCAAGTCGCCCCAGTTCTTGATTGAACCTTCTGGGAGCTTCATGAACCATTCAAAGGCCAACCCTTTCAGGGTGCCGATGAACAGTCGCGCCAGGATGGCATCGTTATCTACCACATTCCCGGTCTGGGATTTGAAGTAGTAGATGTGCTGGTTGGGTGACCCCTTCCCGTCAAATGCTTGGAGAGTTGGAGCCTTGAACTTAGGAGGGTACGGGACTAAGTCCCACTCGGCCGGATAGGGCCGGACTACTCCAGCTTCTTGGAGGCCTTTACGGTTGGTAAGGGCCTCGAGGCGCTGCTCCAGTTGACTCATTCTTTTAGCATGAGCCTTTCCCGGGGTCTGGTCGCTTCTTGCCTGCGACGAGGGCTTGGACACATCCGAGGTAGATCGTCGTGTCTCGTCAGAGGATTCGGAGGGTGGGCTTCCTCCCTTTCTCCCTTTCCCCTTCGGTCGTCTAGGAGGAGATCTCGCTCTTTCTTCAAGCAATTTCTCAAGCATATGCTTGAGGGAGTCAATGGATCTCTGTTGAGAGGCGATTATATCCATCTGGTGCTTCTGCGTCTGCTCTAAACGCCTGGTCGTCTCCTCAGGAGTGTCGGCCATGTAGGCGGAAGCCTCCTTCTCGACGGAAGAGTTTGAAGCCTGCGACTCCACTATAGCGGAGTGAGAACCACCCATTCTAATGCCGCGGCTAAGGCATTATAGTCAATTGGGGAATGGCCCCTGTCCGGGTGCGAGTGTGTTGATACACCCCCTCCGGTTCAGAGTCAGATTCCTCTGAGTTGACCATTAGTTGTTTTCCCTTGCTTCTGCTAGTCATGTTTGCAGTAAGCTCCGGGTATTCAACATCTGAGAAGGTTCTCCTCCTGTGGGAGCGTCTTCTCTTGGCTGATGGGGAATCAGGGTCAGCTGTCTAATTAAAGACGGCTGGTGCACGCCTGACTCGCAATGGCATCCAGAGAGCATCTGGATGAGCTGTTGACAGCAGCATGGAGAAGTGGTCTGATTGGCACTCCTTTTCCTTGTCAAATAATCCCTCAAATCTGTGGGAGGGGGATTAAAGAGACTGGTCTCGCAACGTCGACGACGGGAGACAGTCATGTGCTGTTCAGCCTGGACACAGGTTTCAGAAACGCGGCTGTTGCGTCGCGGCTGCGTCACGCGCATCTGGCGTCTCTGTTGATATGAGACGCGACTTTCGCGTTGCTGTCTGCTGCGTTGGAGCAGAGAGACTTGGGAGAGAGTGGGCTGCTGGGCCCCACGCCTATGGGCGCGTGCTTCCTGCGTTTGACAAGACGCAGAAGCTTCGCTTTGGCGTTTGGCAAGTTGGTCTTCAGAAGGCTCAACTTGGGGAGTCTCGCGTTTGGGTCGCCAAACACGGACCTCTCGCACTGGACGAGGTGCGGGCAAGGCATCGGATCGTACGCTGCGTTCAACCCCAGTCAGAAAACCAACGGTTCCGACCGAGTGTTGACGCGCGCGTCTTCTCTGTCGACGCTCGGCATTCCGATTGCGCCGTGGAGGAAGAGAGAAGCCAACAACTTCCTGGTTTGTAGAACCAGGGGTGTTTGCCACGCGGGTCTCCTGAGAGACGCTGACGCGGGCGTTCTGTGCGACACGGTCGATCGCACCAGTAGATGTGCCGGGGACCACGCGGGCCTTCAGAGAGGCGTTGGCGCGTGTGTTCTGCGGGACGCGGTTGATCGCAGCAGGGGTGTCTGAGGTTACGCGGGCCTTCTGGGAGGCGTCGGCGCGTGAACCAAACTTGGCACAGTGGGCAGCAGGAGCACCCGACAGAGCCTCAGATTGGGCTTCAGGGGGCTGTCCACTTGAGACCCTGCGGCAGACGCGGGTCTTTGGGCTCTTGGAGCCAGAAGAGAGGAACTCTTCATACTTCGCCTGGTCGAACTCGACGACGAGGGATTCGACCATTTTCCCCTTACGGAGAACGTCATCTTGCACCACGGTGCGCTCGTCAGTAACGAAGGTAGTCCCCAGCGGAGTCGCCATCTCTTGTACGGGGCCGGAAAATCCTGGTGGTCGGAGAAAGTGGTTTTAGCTGTAAAAGATTTCCTTGATTCAAGCGAAACGATTACAACCAAAAGAACTACTCTTCCCTCTTTTCCAGTTACAAGGGAGGAGGATGTCTGAATCTTCCCTTTGTTTAAAGCTGGGTTCTTCGTGTGGCGATGGAGAGTGAATCTTGTTCTCCGTTGACCAGATGACCGTCCTGGACCGTCGGGGGTCTTCTCTTCGGTCGGTAGAAAGAGTAACTCAGCTCCGTCTACCAAAACTCTCAAAGAGGAGGTAGGCGAAGAGCGGCTAGTACTCAGTAAGCTCGCTGAAGAGTCGTGCTTCCCTCTGATGATCCTCTTGCCTGGATCGATTTTGATGATGCCTTATCTCAAAGCTCTCTCCCTTCAAAACTCCGATTTTTCTGCCAAGCTTCGATCCCCTCTTCATAGCAAACAAGGCTATTTATAGGGATCTCAGGGGGTGAAGGTGCCTCCTGAAAACGCTCCCGAATGAGGGGCCACTACCCGCTACATGCGCGGTGACTGGCCCCGCAATCAGGGCCGTTGCAACTGAGACGCGGGCGTTGGGCCAAACACGCCTTGAAGTTTGAGACGCAGGCGTCGAGCCAAACGCGCCTTGAGACGCGGGCTTCGGCCTTCACGTCTGGATGCTGAGGCGCGGCGTCGGGCCGATGCGCCTTGATGCTGAGACGCGGGCTTCGGGCCGACGCGTCTTGATGCTGAGACGCGGGCTTCGGGCCGACGCGTCTGAACGTTGAGACGCGGGTGTAGAGCCAACGCGTCTTAATGCTGAGACGCGAGCATCGATTTCGCGTCTAGAGCTTGAGGCTCTGCTTCCTTAATGGCTGGTCTGTTAGTCATTTTTAGACAGCCTACAATATCATGCTGTGATGTACCTATACATGCGTGGCCGACCCTTCGTGGTCGTTTGTCTTCAGGTTTCATACTTGGCCTCCGGGCCCTTCACCCCCAGACTTCATGCTTGGCCTCCAGGCCCTTCAGCTTTCAGGCTCCCTACTCCTTTCAGGCTTTACTACTCTACGGTAGATTAGCTATTATTATGATATAACATGCTTGCGTGGTACTAACATCGCAGGTACTCTTATACCAACTCTGGGTTTCTGCCCACTCCGCGTCTGGCTATCCAATTGTTTGTATGCCTGTACCCTTACGGGTTTCGTGGTAGCTACCGATAATGCGCTTAGACCCCGAGCGTACTTTAGCCCTGGGCTCTCGCCCGCTATCTCGAAAGCGAAGTGCGTTCAGACTGTCAGGTCTTTCAGCTCCGCCTGGTAGGCATGCTTAGCGCTCAGTGCTTTATCACTAGATTCGTCTAGGCGAGATGCTGCCAGATTTTCTACTCGCACTTTAAGCCAAGACGTCCCGGTAACCTCGCCGGCGCTACAGTGTTAAACACTATTTGCTATCCATACCTCCAGCTTGCTCAGCTCCGCTTGATTGTGCTGAGCTATTATTCTATCACATGTCATGTACATACCAACACTTGATATGCTATTACTTAATACCTGTCAATTGCACGCTAATATCTAACACTTGTCTGTATCACTTGACAACTGCTGTGTTATCACCTGACATCCGACATGCTACTACTTGATAATCGCTCCCTGTTATGATATGACTTGTCACCTGCGTAATATCACCTTCTTGTCATGCTATCACTTGACACCCGGCATGATATACTTGACTCTTATAATTATTATGATATGATAACGAAATGATGACCTGACATCTTGTTTACATCTTGATACATTATAGTACAAACCGTACTCCTGATATACTTGTACTCTTGACATTCCTGGCTTGTTCTTGCTCATTCTCAAAATTTGATAATTATCTAATAAATCATAAAATGAGACAACTTGCATCAGGTCGGGGGAAACTTGCGGCTATCAATATGTTCGTGTTTACAGTGGTACTAGGTATGTTGTACAATTAAAACTTTCGTTCTGACCTGTGGGCTTCCAGGCGACCGAGGGGAGTGCTGGCTCCTCCTTCCTGGTACCATCTTGATGAAGGGCATTCTATAAGACCCTCCTGATCGCCTTGCGGTAGGTTCCGTTCTCCAGCAACGGAACATCCTAGGCCATGGTCTTAGGTATGCACGGGACCCACTGTAAATATTGTTCGTTGATACCCCCATTGGTTTCAATAACAACCTTATTTTACTCAGATGTGGATATATGTGTGTTGGGATGCTAGTCCACATATCTAGACATCTAGATAAGACGAGTAATAATAATAATAATAAAGATGTCAACTATGGATCCGTTGTATGCTTTGCTGAGTTTGCTTCTATCGGGTTTTATATCAGATTTCTGGTTTTATGATTATTATCATATTAGCTGCTCATACCCTGCTCTATCACTCGTATTATATTCTACCAGTCTCATGTTCTTATCTTATCATACCATGAGTACTTCCTGCTTGATATCACTTGTTATATATCTACTTGCTCCTGCATGCTTATGCTCATGACACGGTTTTCAATGCATGATTATGATTCAGTTTTATCGATACACGTGTGCTTATCTTTGCACGCCATCGGGCATTCGCATCACACTCGCCTGGGAGTTCTGACTCCCCTAGATTCTCATGTCTAGGTTTCAGAGCTTGGAGCTTGTGGATTCTCCCAGTTGCTGACCTATGAAGCGCAGCGGTAGTATGGATCATCGGCAGACCGTCCAGATTCCCATCCTTCCAGGCCCCTTACTCGGCTTTAGAGTTTTCCTGTGATCACTCTGAGCCTCCTTTTGTACTATTCATAATTGTACATCTCTTTGTATTCTTGCATTTGCGCCTATTGGTGATGTAATATTCTTATAATATTTATCACATCTGGTGATAACTTTGTAATTGTACCCATATATTGGAATGTATAATGCATCACGTACTTTCATACTCTGATTCTTACTTATACTGATGCTTAGCGTATATACGCGAAGGTATTTCTGACCTGCGTATATACGTCGCAGTAACTTCTCCGTACCCGTGGGATCGGGGCATTACAAATTGGTTATCACAAAGATGAACCGATGACTTTTTACGGATAAAGGACTAGTAGGTCCTAGAACATCAATTCCTCACGCTTCGAACGGCCATGAAGCGACTGTGGGTGGAGTAGCTCTGGGGTTAGTGTATGAAATTCACATGAATTTGACAGGCTTTACACCTTTTTGCATATTCGACTGCGTCTGCGATCATAGTTGGCCAATAATAGCCGAGTCGGTGCAGTCGGTCCTGGAGATTTGGACCTGTCGATGAGCTCCATACATGCTATCATGGGCCTCTTTAAGTACTTCTCGTGCTTTCGAATTGGATAGACAACGAAGAAGTATATCGTCGTATGAGCGGCGGTGCAATGTCTTTACTACTACATTGTAGTCGAACCGAGTAAATCTTCATCGAATAGAAGCCGCATCCTTGGGATCATTAGGTAATATCCATGCAAAACATAGTCGATAATCGGGAATCGTCAGTCCTTGGTTTGAAGTTTGTCGAGATTGTATGAACTTCACTAACCTTTAAACATACTTCGAACAGAAGAAATAACGAATAGTTATCGTAAGACGATAAGTGGTATCAACTGGCAAGGCAAAAGTAGCCGTGAGCACAGCTAAAGTGCATGCCTTTATATTTAGGAGGCGAGATACATGGCTAATGTAGAAGCCATCAAATGAGTCGGCCAACTTAATGGTTGCATGACGATAGATATCAGGTCTTCATGACGAACCTCATTTTCTCCTTTGACTTAGTTGACAATTAATTTAGAATCACCATAAGCTTCGAGGTACTGTACCCCCATTTGTTGAGCGAACTGGAGGCCAATGAGTAAAGCATTGTACTCAGTTACGTTGTTGAAGCAAGATTCTGTCAATGAGAATACATGAGGAAGAATGTGATTATCTGGCGAGATAAATACCACCCCCACTCCGGCAATAATCTTGCCTACAGGGCTTGTTCTTAATGGACCATTAAAGAACATCTGCCATACATCATCTCCTGAGGTCAAATTGGCTTCGATGACCTCGTCTTGATTGTCTTCATGTAGTTTTGATGTTTCCAAAACTATATGGGCTGCCAGAAAATCTTGGAGAGCTTGAGCTTTGACCGTCTTTTGGGGGAAAAAAGTCTTATCGTATTGAGACAGCAAAATAGCCAAATTAGCCAATCTGGAGTTCAAGGACCCTGATTTTGTCATAAGGATACTCAGGGGATTGATTCGCGAAATGACATGTATGGTTTGGCCAACCAAATAATATCATGTCTTCTGGATAACGAGACAAGAGCGAGACACTCATTCTCGATAGGGTTGTATCGAGATTCAACTCCGATCATAATTCTTCTCAGGTAATATATGGCTTGTTCGCAGCCTTCATCATTCTTCTGTACCAGAGAGCACCTAAGGAGTGGTCCATAGCTCGTACATAGAGCAAATAGTTTTTCTGAAACGGGAGCTACCAGGACTGGAGGCTTGGTGAGTTACTATTTGATATCCTCGAAAGCCTTTTGACAAGCTTCATCCCATATGAAGGAGACGCCTTTCATCATTAACTGTGTAAACGGTTGACAACGGCCTGAAAGATTTGCAATGAATCTTCGGATGTAGGCGAGTCTACCTTGTAAACCTCTGAGCTCTTTGAGGGTCTTCGGAGGTTGCATGCCCTAAATGGCTTTGACTTTGCCAGGGTCAAGGTGAATTCCTTTGGATGTGACAATGAATCTAAGAAACTTGCCACTCGACACCCCCAATAATGACTTAGTTGGGTTCATCTTCAGTTGGTGAGCCCGCATGATGTCGAACACGGTTCTCACGTCATCGAGATGGTTGTTTTTGCTGCGGTTCTTGACTGCAATGTCATCAACATAGCATTCTACCTACCCTTTTTTGTAGATGATCACGAAAAATTGTGCGCATGTCACGTTGATAAGTTGCACCTGCATTCTTCAATCCGAACGGCATTACTGTGTAACAATACATCCTAATGGCATTCTGAATGACATCTTGATTTGATTGTACCCTGAAAAGCCATCTATGAAGGACATTCTTTCGAAGCCACACGTATTGTCAATCACAACATCCGTGATGGGAAAAAAAATTCGTCTTTGGGACAGGTTATATTAAAATCATAGAAGTCAATGCAAACTTAACCTTCTCATTTTTCTTGAGCATAGGGACAATATTAGCAACTCATTCTTGATGTTGTTCCTCTTGAATGAAGCCGCATTCGATGATGAGTTTATGAACTTTGGTTTCGATTGCTTTCATGATGTCCGGTCGAAACCATCATTGCAATTGCTTAACCTATTTGGCATCTAGTTTGATGTTGAGATGCATAGCCACCTGAGATCAAGACCAGACATGTCTTCATAACTCCAAACAAAGACACCAATATATTCCCGTATGAGCGATATGAGGTCTTTCTTCTCTGTTGGTGATAGGCTTTTCCTATAGAAATAACTTTTGGTGTGCTTGATTACCCACATCGATTTGAATCATTTTATCTTCAATTGGAGGTTCGCGCTATTCGAAACGCATTGCCTATTGTAGATCAAGTTGTTGAGCCCACAGATCAGCATCGAATAGCTCAATGTCTGCGTCTTGCTTTGACTGACTGATAGATGCCATGTTAGTAAAGAGCTTTTTGAAGACTACCCTTACACTAATATCAAAGTCCCAACTGGACTCTGATGATTGTGATGGTAGAAACTCGTCAGACTCTAATTCTAACTGAGGAGGCGGAGTGACATATCCCAACTCTCTGCGTGAGCGTTCGTCATAGTTGGTGTTTTCCTTCCCATATGACAGGTTGCAAAGAGATGCATCACCCTTTATCGAAATTCAAACCATCCCCATGATTCAAGTTGTATCCTATTCTTTTCATCATGCAGTGTGTTTGACCACGCATAATGAAAGAATTACGAGGGTGCAAGTTATCGTCTGATTTTCTGGATGTCGTTGTATGAGCTTGACCACTGCCGAATATAATCAGTAATTGGTCCCTTTTAGAAGGAGGGACAATGAAGACAGACCCCTTATTGTCCTCTATATGCATGCATGTCATTTCTAAGATGGTAAAGGAATGTGCAAGGAACCAATATCAGCAAATTTAAATACATCATCAAGAAACAAAGAGTAATCAAAAGTAACATTTTCATTAAGGACCCGCTCGCCCTCATTTTCGGTGGGATTATTGACAACATCCAGTCTGACTTTAGGGACTGGGGCTAATCCATCCTGGATAGTCGTCTTCGGGAAGGCCCTGAAATTGAGCACCATGTTGGCGGGTGACTTTCTTGTGCTCTAACTTGAGAGTCAGAACTCCAACATCCATCAATGCTTAGATCTTGTCCTTGAGGATAAAGCATCTGCTGGTGGGATGATGCACCATTCTGTGAAAGAGACAGTAGTTGGATCGTTTGTGCGCCCCATTTCTTCTGGTCATCAGACTTCAGGTAACTTAAGCTTATTACCTTTGTTAAGTAGGTGAAAGATGGTCACCACATGTTCATCTTTAAAGGAATATTGTCTCGGCGGAAACTTCAATTCCTAATTGTTGCGACGCCGCTCCTTTTCTGCTTTGTTGGAGCTTCCTGAGATAACTCAACTGCCATTGTTTCTTTCCCTTGGATTGAGAAGATTGGGCTGCATCACACCCCTTGGTGCTGACCCCCAATTTGTTCTTGGGCACTGAGGGCTTGAACTTTTTAGCTGATTTCTCAGTTATCTCTGCTTGTTCAACGAGCTCCTTTCAAGTATGAGCTTTGACACTCCCATATGAACTTCTACTCTGTCGAGGAAGCTGTGCCGACATATTTGAAGTAACATAGGCAAGGGCATGCCTGTGGGAAACATGAGAAAGAGATTGTGGATCTCTCCATGTTCCCCAAACAGATTCTCCTCTTTCTGGACTGTCAAGAGGAGCTTATCTATGGTAACGTCGGTGTCATCCTCGTAAAATTGAGAAAGGAACCGGTTTTCAGATCACCCAAGAATTGATGGAGCCATTGGGAAGGCTCCTAAATCAATCAAAGGCTACTACCTTAAGGGTGCCAATGAATAGTCTGGTCATGACAGCATCATTATCTATCACATTGCCGGTTTGCGACTGAAAGTAATAGATGTGCTAATTTGGCGAGCTATTGCCATCGTACGTGTGTAATGTAGGTGGCTTAAACTTTGGCGAATAGGGAACTGAGCCCACTCCAGCAGGTAAGGACGCGTCATCCCTACTTTCTTCAGTTCACCCCTCTGTATCAGAGATGCAATTTGAGCTTGAATGCCTTTGATAATATGGGCATCAATTGCGAAACTTTCCTTTGACTTTTCTATCTTAGGGAGTTCCGTGTCGGAATTCTCCTCCTCATCAATACAAATAATTACCGCCTCCGAATAAAGAAAACCCAAATTCAACTCGAATCTGGAAACAGATCTAGAAAAGAAAACTATCAGACCCGACATTAGTCGACTAGGCCAAGGTACTAGTCGACTAATACCATGTATTAGTTGACTACTCTGACAAGATTCGAGAACCCCAATTCTCTGTGGCCAACCTAGTCGACTATA
>JAVJIF010027682.1:0-58872 GCA_038442645.1 Agave tequilana | reverse complement strand
TTTATTTCTCTTTCTTTATGGATTTTGTGAGTGTAATCCACTAAAAACCCTCACGAGACAAACTCGTCCTCTAAGGGGAACCTAGAGGTTTAACGGCTTGTTACACATGCTCAGTGCAATCGCGTGACCTGCGAAAGTGGTCTAATAATATTTAGTTTAGTTTTGTTATTTTGCTCGAGGACGAGCAAAAGATAGGTATTGGGCGTGATCGATCGCTGATACTGCAATTTATTGTCACATTCTTATATTTATTATATAATAAACTCTGTTTTTAATCCTATTTATTGTCTAATTTATATGCAGACCCATTACTAAAGGAGAGGGAAGAGAAATGAGCTTAAAGGCCCATCAAAATTCTGATTTAATTCAAATTAATTTAAATCAAAGAAAGACAGATTAGGACAAATCAGGACAAATCAAAGAAAATAAAATCAGTCGAACAAGTGGTTAAAATAAGATCTTCACAAATCAATTGGTTAAAGCCGAAGATCAAAGGAGGTTTCGTCAAATTCAGGACCTAAATTGCAAATTCAGTAAAAAGATAAAGGAGATCGAGAATCTGTGATCTGTACTCCCCGGTGTGACCACCTGACAACACCCAGGCCATGAAAACGCGACCAAAGTCGCGTTTTCGCGGCTTTGTTAAAGTAGCTGGGGAGCGTTTGCTCCCCTATCTTCATACGCTCTCCCCTGTTTGATTTTTACCTATAAATACTGAGTTTCAAAGACTACAGGAAACAATGAAGCAGAGATAGATTCTTAGGCAGTTTTTCATTCTTTAGTATAGTTTTTTTTTTATTTTATATAATTTTTATTTCTTTGTAAGCATAGGTTAGACTGAGATTCATGTAAGTAAGAGAGAGATATTTATGTTGAGAGTTTTTCTTCCATTATTTCTACAAGCAATCAAAGGTAATATATTTATGCTCTTCTTTGTTTATATGTTCTTCTTCTTCTTTCTACTTTTTCTCTTTTGATTTTGATGAATATCCAAGTGAATCTAGAAGCATCAGTATAGCCATGTTTGTGTAAGTGCCACCGATATTTCATGATGATATTCTCCTCCTTAAGATTCTGTATCATTTCATTCTTGTTCATCTTGGTGATGTAATGCGAATAAGGATTGAGCTTTATCTATGGGTTATGCGTTGATCGCCTCCGAAGTAAGGTAAAACATGCAAGGATTCTAGGTAAGTATTTCTTTTAGGTTTAACTTTTTTCCTTTTAATTTTTAGTTATATCACAGACACCACAATCTCCTAACTCTTTTATTCACTCTTTTTAATTTCTTTGTATAAATCTATTTGCTATTTTCTCTACCTTCTCAATCTATCACTTTCTTCTTAACTTAACTATAACTTATTTTTTCTTTTTTCTTACAAGATCTAAAAGAAGAACTCTAACTATTTTTTGTAAGTTAAAAGAGAACTTGCAAAAAAGCTTCCATCGCTAGTCCCTCCTTGTGGATCAAGACACGCATAGTCACTCGCTATAGCGGTTAGTATTGAGTACTTGCACATTCTATTCTTAAATTTTGAAATTCTATATTTTCTGTGTGCAGGTCTTAACTCAATCAGACTGGTTCGAACCCTCACAAATGTTCTACACGTTCCAGATTTAAAGAGGAATCTTCTCTTATTGGGAGCTTTGGAAGCTCATGGATACAAGTTTTCTGGTGCAGATAAAGCAATCAAAGTTACTAGAGGCTCCATGATGATTCTCAAAGGAGGACGGACAGAAAACTTGTACAAGTAGATAGGAAGTATTATTATTGGTGATGCTTTAGTAGCAACAGAGAAGGAAGAATTACAAGACTTTGGTAGATGTGTCTTGGACACATGAGCGAGCGAGGTCTTCAAGTCCTACACAAAAGGAGTGCTCTACCAGGTATTAAATACTGTGAACTTGATCTTTGTAAATTTTGCATTATGAGTAGGCAATGGGAGTAGCTTTCTCTACATCTCAGCACAAGACAAAAGGCTTGCTAGAGCTTATATACACAGATATCTGGGGGCCTTCGCCAGTAGCATCCATTGTAGGTGCTAGGTACTATGTTACTGTTATAAATGATTTTTCAAGAAAAATTTGGGTATACTTCTTGAAGTAGAAATCGGAAGTATTTCAGAAGTTCAATGAGTGAAAAACTTTGGTGAAAAATCAAACGGGGTGGAATGTGAAAGTCTTGGGGTCCGATAATGGAGACGAGTACACATCCAAAGAATTCAAAGATTACTTAGCAAGTAAGGGCATCAAACACCGGCTAAGTATGACAGGGCGATCAGAACAAAACAGATTAGCAGAGCGCATGAATCAGACACTTACAGAGCGTGCCCGCAGTATCAGATTACAGGCTGACATGTCAGAAGGATTTTGGGCAGAGGCGGTGAATCATGCGAGTTATCTGGTAAACATGTCACCATCAACAGCTTTTGATCTTCAGATCCCAGAGGAGATATGGCGAGGAGTATTTGTGGATTATTCAACCCTAGGATTTTTGGTTGCCGGCATATAGTTTGGTTGATAGTCAGAAAAGGAACAAACTGGAGTTCAAGTCTAAAAGTGTATCTTCATCGAGTTCACCAAAGGAGTCAAGGGTTTTAGACTTTGAGATCCTAAGAAAAGAGCGTCTATACCAGTAGAGATATGGTCTTTGACAAAGACTCAATGTTGTAAGAAAAGTCAGAGATGGAGGATAAAGCGTAAGGTGGAGCTAACGACAGTTCGGCAGCAGACACTCAGAAAAGGGAGTCGAGTTCTCAGATAGCCCTAAAAGGCCTGAAGGGTCAGAAGAGGACTCCTCAGATTCAGATGGAGACAAACAGGAGGCTACTCAAGAGCAAATTAGACCGTTGAGGCGGTCAGTCAGAGTTATGATGCCACCAACAAAGTATGACTGGGATGAAGATCATGTCTCTTTCACATTAGTAATAGAAACAGGAGATCCTGATAGTTATAGGGAAGCGATCGGGCAGATGACCACGATAAGTGGATTACAGTCATGGAGCAAGAGATGGAGTCTTTGGATAGAAATCAAACATGGACATTAGTCAATCTTTCAAAGGACTCCAAGCTAATAGGTTGCAGATGGGTCTTTCGCAAGAAGAATAATGAGCAATACAAGACAATGTTAGTTGCCAAAGGATATGCTCAGAAAGAGGGTATTGACTACAATGAGATTTTCTCTCCTATAGTCAAGCATACATATATTCGAATATTATTGGCGATAGTTGCTCAGTTTGATCTAGAGTTAGAGCATATGGATGTTAAAACAACGTTTCTGCACGGTGAGCAGGGGAGAACATATACATGAAACAGCTTAAAGGTTATATTCAGGAAGGTAAAGAAAATAAGGTGTCTTCTAAAGAAGTCTCTCTATGGACTTAAGCAGTCTCCCATGCAGTGGTACAAACGGTTTGACTCTTTCATGATCAAGGCCAAATACAACCGACGTGAGTATGATAATTGTGTCTATTTCAAGCAGAGTGATGATCTGACATATTTGCTGTTATATGTAGATGATATGTTGATTAATGCGAGAAATAAGACTCATGTTCAGAAGCTTAAAGTTCAGCTCAAGAAGGATTTAACATGAAGGGTTTGGGAGAAAACAAGAAGATATTAGGTATGAAGATCACTCGAGACAGAAGCACAAGAAGACTTTGGCTATCTCAGGAGAACTATGTTCTCAAAGTGTTGGAGAGATTCAACATGGCAGGAGTAAGATCAGTCACCACTCCTTTAGCAGGTCACTTCAAATTATCCTCCAAACAGTGTCCACAATTACCGGATAAGGAGGAAGATATGTATCGAGTACCATATGGTAGTGCGGCGGGATCACTCATGTTTGCTATGGTCTGCACTAGGCCTGACTTAACATATACAGTTGTATAATAAGTCGGTTCATGTCAAATCTAGGAAAACAACATTGAAAATCAGTGAAATGGGTGCTACGATATCTGCGAGGGAGTGCGAGACTAGGCTTGGTATTTTAGAGATTGAAAACGGGAAAGCCTAGGTTACTATAAGGCTATGTTGATGCAGATTATGCAGAAGATTTTGATCAGCGAAGATCTACGACGGGCTATGTGTTCACAGTAGCTGAGTGCATCATTAGTTGGAAGGAAGGGTTGCAAGATACAATTGATCTTTTAACAACGGAAACGAAGTACATGGATGCAGTTGAGACGTCAAAGGAAACTTCGTGGTTGAAAGGATTGGTTAAGACATTCAGTATCATGCAGAATTCAGTTCGGGTTCATTGCGACAGCCAGAGTGCTATTCATCTCGCTAAAGATCACATGTATCACAAGCAGAGAAAGCACATTGAAGTGAGATTTCACACGCTACGACAGTGGGTCGTGGATGATAAAGTGATCAATTTGGTAAAGAATAACACGAATAAGAATCCAGCGGATATGATGACGAAGACCATCACGGTAGAGAAGTTCAGAGCATCTCTGAACTTCGTCAAGATTCTCCAAAGATAAAGTGGTGAACGGGCTCTTGGAAGGGAGCCATGTGAAGTCACAAAAGAGGGAAGAAAGGAAGGCGAATGAAGTAGGGGCCAATTTCTACAGAGGGACTCAATGACCATCAGTCAAGATGGAGATTGTTAGTATTTGGAGTGCCTCATATTCATTTGAGAAGAATTCAATTTTTTGGCAATTTCTAATATAGATAGGTCTTCTGTTTTAGTTTGGATACGGGTTTTCTATTTCTTTAAGGAGGTACTGATTTGAGTTCGTGTTGGACTAGGATCATCCTAGGTGCCTATATATAAACCCCTCAGGGGTGGCCTTTTGAAGTAGTGTCAAGAATTCAAGAGACATTCTAAAATTCCACTATTGAGAGTTGTGAGAGAGATCTCATTGTAACTCTTGTATTTTCTTCAATAAATATTTCTCCCCTCCTCCTCGCGAATGTAGGCACATTACTGAACCACGTTAAATCTTATGTTCCTTAGTTGTGTGGTGATTGCTTGCTAGTGGTGAATCTTCTACGCTTTCGCTTCCGCTGCCGAGTCTTTGACTTGGTGTTCCTCTGTTATTGATCGGTGATAGATCATCAACAATTCTTTATAAAGATTCAGGGCACCATCCCAAAAGACTAGTCTTCTAGGTGGAGGAGTCGCCCAAATTCTTATATACTCAAGACCATCCCCATGTCTAGCCGATGTGGGATTATTTATTCGACCCAAATCCTAACAATCCCCCTCTCGAACAAAAAGTCTCCCTATAAGCTATCTTCACACCTGGAAGACATATGCATGTCTTACGTGAAGCAGAACTCTGTTGTCATTCTCGAGAGCCCAAATTAGCTTTACAGGGACTTTATTGCGCCTTTCTGCGTCCTGAGAATTGAGCAGCTTTTATCCCCCCTCAGACAAAGAGTCTGAGCCTTCTTGCAAGCCGATCTTTCTCACTCCTCATCCGAGAAGTCATAATGCTCAATTGAGGTTACTCCTCTTCATTGCGTTGGAGAGCAACACGTCTTACATGAAGCACCTGGAGCATGATTACCTCCCTCGAGAGCTCAATCTAGATCCATCTTAACAGGAGCCCACTGCGCCCTGGGGGGATCGAACATCACCCACACACACGACTAAGTTCGGAGAATGGCTCTGATACCATTTGTAAGGACTCGGGACACCATCCCAAAAGACTAGCCTTCTAGGTAGAGTAGTCCAAACTCTTATATACTTAACACCATCCCCATGTCTAGCCGATGTGGGACTATTTGTTCGACCCAAATCCTAACACTTCTTTAGGATTCCAACCCAACCTTCTATTGGTTGTTACCATTCCAGTTATAAGCATATACCTTATACTGACTTTTTTCTGGGTAGAAGCCTAAATTTTTACAATTGCTTTCTTTGCGGGTTGAAGCATAGACTTTGCACCAACCCACTTCCCAAGTGATTTGATTTCTTCACAATAAGTTTTCACGAGTTCAGCATGTTCTCTAACAAGATGAGATTTAAGCATAAATCATAAAGAAAAATTACATCTTTGAGTCTCTACTAGTAAGAAGAATCAAGACTAAGATTAACTTGGCATATAGATTTAGATGAATGAATGAATAAGATGAAATATTTAGATCTAGAATCTTTGAGTGTTTTGAAGAAGACTGAGAGAAAAAAGTATAAAGAGTAAAACAAATTTTCAATCAAGAAACTCGAAAGCACAAGAATATCACTCCTTGAATGTTTTGAAAAGCATAGGAAAAATAAGCTCTATTGCTCAAAATCTCTTTAAATATGAAAGTTTAGAATTATAGAGTTAGTCTGTTTTTTTTAAAAGAGAGTAGAGCAAATAAGTATTTATAGTAGGAGAAGATAAGGTTATGTGAATACTAGTTCAGCCTAAAAAATTAAATTCAAATCTTCTCTCATTTCAAATCTTCACAGCTACGGTTGAATGCTAGAAAGCAATGGTTGATTGTTTTCTACATGAACTCAAATCAATTTCAAAACCAGATTGTAGCGGTGGACCTGGCGTTTGATCTGTTTGCAACAACAATCAAAAAAAATTGTACTATTGGTTTGACTAGGATTTGACCAAATAAAGAATTGATAAACATTTTCAAAAGTTATGTCACTTTTTTCAAATTTTCAGAAAAACCAAATCAACCTGGAGGTCGATCGCAGAAAAATTCAAAACTAGATTTGCACTTCAGCGGTCGACCTTGCAATCAATCCGAGCCTAACAGAGAGTGGGGGTGGTGCTCTGACATTAGTGGATGATGTAGCGGTCTATTTGACCCCTTTCCCGAGGGTACTGAGCTCTGGCGGAGAAAGTGGCACACGAAGTGGCAGTCGATCTGTGCGGATCTCAAGCCCTTAGCCAGCTTTGGGCCTACCATTGTCGCCAGTCGACCGTTGTACATTTTACTTTAGCCACTGGGTCGATTCACATGTTCTAGCAGTCGATCCAAAAACCCCAATCTCACAAAACATGATTTAAATGCCTTTGAAAAAATATGAAATAATTTGTATGAATTTTAATAGGCAAAAATCAAAGTAAACAAGTACAAATCAATATTCTAAATTCAGTTTAAAAGCTTTTGGGAATTTCAACAAAACTTGAAGGAAATTATACTTGAATTCAAATTGAAATATACATGCACAAATATGAATATACATTCTAGTGGCATTAACTTCTTACCTTACTTCTTCTAATCTCACATAATAATCTTAAATAAATTTAACAAAATTTGGCCCACACTTTAGCTCCAATTAATTTGACTTGATAAACTGAATAATTTGAACTAGATATTTGCCACCACCTTCTTATTTGATTTTGCAGTATGAGCACTAATCCATCCAACTTCTATCATAGGTGCTTGGCCTAAATAAAAAACACACAAAATTAGATTAGAAGTTCTTAGTACATAAGTAGTTTAATTAGTAGACATCATCAAATAAAAACACAATAAAACTAATAAGGTAGCGATGGAGGTAGTGGGTTTTAGAAGGAGATAGTGTGTTCTATGAAGATAATCAGAAAAGAATGTGGCGGTGTGGTGGTGTTGATGGGTTGAAAAGAAGAGGAAGATGGAGGTGCAGAAGAAGATAGTGATGAGTTTAAGGAGAAGGAAGATGAGGTGGTGGTGGTGAAGAAGGTGAAAGGTTTGAGGAGGAGACAGTGGTGGTGGAGGCAGGGGAGGATCCACATACAATCCAGCATAGGCAGATGCCCGCACTGGATCTTATAAAGTAATAAAATAGTACATATAGTTTGTAATTTTTTCATATATAATCTATTTTTTAAGATTATTTTTACTCGCATAATTTTTATTAGCTCTAGCTCAAATGGTAAATTATAAATCTAAATTATTGAAGGTCACAAGTTCAAGTCTTAATGGGTGCAACATTATTTTTTATTTTTTTCTTTTGTCATGTTGCATTTATGCCCATACAGAAATTCTTATTACATTTATACTCACACTGAAAAAACATCTTGCAACTGCCGTGGGAGGAGGTGGTGGAGGACGAGTGTTGATGTTTTTTATAAAAAATAAGTTTAAGAGGACCACGTGCACGTTTCTCTTAAATAAAAAAAAATTATCGATGTTATGATATAAGAAGTCAATGTGCAAATTTTAATAGTTCAAGGGGGTTTAGTGCAATATCCTACATGAGTATTTCTCACAATTTACTCAAATTACTATTGCACCACACAATAAATAGTTGACAGGATTGAAATCTTCAATAAATAACAGCAGCATGCATTAGAAAGGGGCATGTGTGATAGATCTATTTATGATGCATCATTAAATAAGCCTCTTTTTTCAGCCCTTTATTCCATTCTTTTTTTCACAATTTTCCAAACCAACATCCAGCATTTTATTATGTACTAGAATTATAAACTCAACTCCTCTAACAAATAAAGATTAAAAATAATTATTAAATACCACTCCATCAAGAACATGTAATTTGCATTGAATAGATACTACATAATTATTAGATGACTTTCCATCAAACACACAAAGTAAAAAAAAAAAAAAATAGCTTTGAAAATTATTTGAGGACACACTTGGTGCTTGAACAAGTCTTAAAGCTCTTAAAAAATGGTGTAATTATTAAACCTCTGAGAGCTCCTCATCATAAACCTAAGATTATCTATATTTATATTCTCCCAAATTATTGATGAGTTCTTGCAAATTTCAATTTGCATAACGTATGCTTTCTAAACTCCACAACAAAATGACACATCAAAAGCTTGTAAAATAAATGGTTAACACAGAAAAAAAGAATAACAGAGAGAGAGAGATGAGAAAATAGAGCAACACACCCCCAATCCTTTCCATCAATCAAGAAAACATACATAATTCACAAAAAGAACTCTTTTTTAATCTCTCTTTTCAAACAAAAAGAACTCAAATTGTTTGAAAAAAGCACAAAGGATCCAACTCCAGGCTAACAAGGGATCTGGTCTGTGAAGCAACGGATGACTTTGACCGGCATCTTGACAAGACCCACCGCCAGATTCGCCAGCCCAGCGAAGCACGCGCAGCACGGGCACAGGCAACTCAGAATCGTCCTGCATTGTTTTCGCACACAGCAAACATAAATTCCCAAATCGAAAAAACTCAGACCCAACAGAAAGAAAATTCACAAAAAATTAAAATTGGGGGATTTGAGAAAGAGATCAGCACTGACCCTATGATCCAGATGACCGCGCCGACGAGGGACAGCGCCAGCGCGAGAACCGCAAATGGCAGCCCTACCAAGAAACCCAATGGCCTACAATCTCCCATCTCTGTATTTGTTTCTCGAGATTGCTTGATTTTTTCACTGCGCTCTTTTTTTGAAGAGAAGGGGACAGAGAATTATAATCAGAAGGGAAAGGTGAGTTCTAGTGATTGACGAATGTACCCCTTAAAGTAACAGGGGACTAGATTAGAGAGCGTGGTAGAATTGGTATTGCCTACAGGTCCCGCGCCTGGTTGACTTTTGACTTGGGCTGGCTTCGCGTTGGTTGGGGACGTGGGAGGAGAGGGCGGCTGTCACGTGACTGACCGGGGAAGCTTCGTTTCTCGGCCGGGTTTTTTTTAGGGGGAAAAAACCCGCGTGGCGGGGTTAGGTGATTTGGTTTACCAAAATGCATTAGTAGCTGGGGTTCTTGTGAGCTACGAGTTACGACTGTATCTGACTTACTGGTAAAGAGATACAGTCAGTTACGTGAAGTCTTGAGTTTTGGATTAAGATATGATTTTTGATCACGAAGAAACAAATTTTTTTTTAATTTAGACTAAAAAACTCACATTATGATTTTCGAGAGAGGCAATTTAAAAGAAGAAAATTTGAGTTCTCAGCGTGTTTGTTTCATGGGAAAAGCCAGAAAACCTAGGGAAATGCGGCTCCTAGAGTGCCTTTTCCCCTCTATCTTAGGGCACGTTTAGAACCTAGAAAATGGATTGAAAAAGATGAATATAGTGAGCCTTACAGTCAATTTTTCCTCAGAATTCAAAATCGTGTTTGATTGTAATTTTCAAAAATCAGAAAAGCGACACTGTCGTCGGCAAGATGTCGGCAAAATTCTTATTCTCTTTCTCTGCAAAAATACTGAAATTAGGTGAAAAACTAATAACGTGGAGCCCATCAATCAATTTTCTCAAGGAAAACGTTGAGCTTCACTGTTAGTTTTCTCATTTTGTTTTTCCAGCCAAACAAACTTTTACATGTTTATGTTTGTTTCAAGAAACCAAGAAACTAACAAATAGGTGTCAGTGCCTTCCATCTAAAACGAGAGAAAACGCCAAGAATTTTACACCAGTGTTAAAAAATTAATAAAGAAAAGTTTTAAAAGGCCAGAAAGGTTGAGCTTTGTGTTTACATTAACTCATGAATAAAATATTAAGCACAGCTGGCCTTGCTGCTTTTCTAACCGGCCACATTTTCAACCGAAACAAATAACTCAGAGTGTGAAAAAGGTAATTTCTTGACATTGTCAGATATATGGGTCCCACGACTGGAAAGTGCTCATTTTACTCTAGCATCAGATTTTTTTAATTTATTTTCTTGGGGCCAAACAGGCCTAGTGAAAAAAGAAACTCTTAAAATAATGAATTTGCTCACGAGGACAAATCTTAATTGACCCTTTAAGGGATATTCAATGTTTTGTTAAAAAAATAAAAGATTATTTGATCAAGTAATAAGACTAGAAATTTTTATTTTCACTTAAGCCTGGAAAAGAAACTTGTATGCTCGCTTGAGTTATAATTTTAAGTGAACTTGTCCCCCCTCTGATTTAAGTAACTCTTCCTTTTTAAATTTTATTTTTAACCATTACAAAGAAACATGTAGCATTCTTCAAATAACCGAAGCGGATTGAAAATCACAAATGATAATTTCTATGGGGCCCAATTCATGGCCCCCATTTACCATCGACGTTTTAAGACATATAGTTGTGGGCTTCAGCCCAAGTAAATATTATATGAAATACAGAACGACTGGACCTACTTTTGTTATTTTGAAAACAGCGACAAAAAAAACGCATGGCAGGGCTAGAAGGTATCACAAGGGGGTATTAATTGATATCTCTGAACCTTTTTTTTTAATAAAATCGTGAGACAAGAACGCTTTTCTCGTTTCATTAATAAGAATTTAATGAAGGGTACAAATTTGCATAGAAACACTCTATTATAATTTGCTCCTTTCCAAAAGAAAAAGAAAAAAGAAAGAAAAACAAAAAGCGAAGCCATCGGAATGCCCTCTGCTCAGTCGTGGCTTCCCCTCTTCACCGTAAATATGTCGTCTGTTGCTCAGACCCGTTCATCTCTTAATCGGATCTCCCGTCAGTACCGTCAGGATATCTGCAGGTAAACTTATGAACACCCTACGTCTACGTCGAGTGAAAAAAGTTTTGAGCTTCATGATAAAATTTATCTCCTTGCTGTCATAGATTCCACGCTAACTTCTTTCTTGTCCTATATTAAATTTTTTCATATGCTATTTTGTTCTATCAGGACACATTAGTGGACAACAAAAATTTGTTCTAAGCTTAGGCAAATAAACTATTGAGAAAATAATAAAAAAAAAATGCAAATTTACGTGATTCACCTGTTGGTATTCTGCTTAACAGGAATCAATCTGACAACTAATCAAGATCACTGAGATATCAACAATCTAATTGGCCAGGTCGACAAATATCAGGTGGGAGGTTTTCCGTTCAATAGAACGTTCCTTAATTTAAGAACCACCTTTCAATTTCCTTCCTTGGTTAAACACCAATTAGACTGAATATAAATCAGTCTCGATATACTGTAAAGTATATCCCTGTATAAAGGACTTAATCCACTTATACAGTATTTGGAGTGAGGTACGCTTATAGCGAATCTCCTTAAGACAATTACGTCCCCCGCACCGGTGCTAACGGGATAATGGACGCTGGTCTCCCAAGATACAACACTCCTTCACGGTATTTGGATAGCACTACCAAATCACCGTACGGTCGAACCGTAGTCAACCAGTACCTTCACAGGATCGTTGAAGCAGCGGTACAAGGACAAATTTCGGATGAATATTTGCCTTTACTTTGGAGTAGCACCCACTGTTGAGGAAGAAGGAAGGTTGAATGTTTTTCTTCAGAAGTACCAGATTCAGACAACAATTCTATAACAGAATCTGTTGAATTTTCTGATTTCTCTTTCAGAACAAATTTCGCAGAATCTTCTTTGGAAGTCGCTTCGGATTCCCACTTCTCGCTGGAAGTCGCTTTCCTACTTCTCAGTTCAGAACTTGCTTCAGAACTTAGATCAGATAGAAGAGAGAGAGAGATGTATTTGTCTTGGTGTGTTTCAATTGAGAGATGGGAGCGCTTTATATAGCGCTCCAGTAGGGGCTAACAGGTTCGAACCCAACGAAAGGTTGCAACGGTTCGGTCTGAACCGTTGCAACGGTTCAACCCAACAGTCGCACCTGTTGGCTGTCCAACTGGAGCTTTGGATCCGGATAGCGGGTCGGGTCTCGGAGCGGGTTTAGTTCGGGTAGTGGAGCGGCCCATACCCCTTTAGACCCGATTCAAAAAGAACCAGGCCAGGTAGGGAACCCAAACCCAAACCAGAGCCCGAGCCCGGCACCGGCGTCGGCCGGCCGCCGCCAGCGGCGGCGCGCGCGCATGCACGGGTATAGATCCCTCCTTTTCGCACGCGAAAACTCCAAGTACCCAAAGGGCACGCCCTTTGTTCTCAATTTTCTATATTTAAACACTACGAACTTCCATCACATGGCCAATATGGGACTAAATGCTTTTAGCTACCTTTAGTCCCATTTTGGCTTTGAATTAGGCAATCTTTAGACTTGAATATCTCATTCATTCGAAGTCGGAATTGAACATGTGAATATACCATGTTCATCCCCAATAGAAGGAGAACATACTCCAACCATCATCCAATCGATTCGATCAACGGATATCGCCATAATTCAATTCAAAGATTCACATTTATATTCTTCATATTCCAACAATCCCCCACAATGAATGAAGATTCAAGGAAATGACACACAAAGAGACTGACTCTATTGTGAAAGGTACTTAAGAAAAGAAACTGCATAAGGATAGATGAACTAGGTCTTGAACCTTCCATAGCGAAAGCTTTATCAGACTTACTGGCTAATCAGTGAACAAGGTCTTGAACTGTTAGCCGTTAGTGTAAGCCAAGTCAACAAACTTCACACAGTGACTTTCCAAATTAACTTTGATTCTCGGTTGTGTCCGTTTTGGCCCTGGACATTCTTGGTTTCAGAGAGTATCTTTAGGGAATAACAGCCTCCATAGAAATTCCCAAAGAGCCGACCCAACTCTATACTCACATAAGTGATGAACCTATTAAGAGTAGTCTACTCTACTCCACTTGTTTAGTAACAAGATATAGGCATCATTAAAAGCGTTAAGCTTATCCTTAATCCACTTGTAGAAAAGCACTTATGTGCACCTTAGGAATGGATTGGAGTCAAGCTCTCAAGTGCTTACTTGCTGAGTCAATCATAACTAGTTTTTCCTCTTGAACTTAGTCCGTGGGATCTCCAGTCGCTAAGTGAGGTTCCCATTAAGCTGACTCGGTAAGGTTAGGCTTTTAGACCCATTCCCGTCGATGCGCAGTTTATACGCTCTCCAGTTAAACCTTTGGTAAGCGGATCCGCTAAATTATCTTTTGACGATACAAAGTCAATAGAGATAATTCCATTTGAGAGCAACTGCTTCACGGTATTATGTCTACGACGAATATGTCTAGACTTACCATTGTATAACATTTTGTGCTTCTGGGGTTGACATAGCCTCTTTAAATGTTTGAGGCTCACTTTCAATAGCGTATGCTATGAAATCTGGACCAAAAGATTTTGAGATTTTAGATCTCTGACTTCTTCTTGGTTCAATTTCCGCATTAACAGTCGGTTCCTCGGGGCTTTCGTCCCTGAACGCCATCTCGTGTGTTCTTTTCCCAGAAGTCTTATCTGCTTCCCGTTTGTATGGAAAGATGTCTTCAAAGAACAACAACATCTCTAGATTCGATAATCATGTTTACATGAATATCTGGTATCTCTGATTTATGAACCAGAAATCTGTAGGCACTACTATTCAAGGCATAGCCTATGAATATGCAGTCCTTAGTTTTTGCTCCCAATTTAGTCTTTTTAGGTAATAGTGCCAGTACCTTTGCAAGGCACCCCCAAATTTTGAGGTAATGGTAGGAAGGTGTTCTTCCATGCCATAACTCGAATGGTATTAGACCAAATTCTTGTGGGGTACTCTATTTAGAATATAATTTGCAGTTAATAGAGCTTCCCCCCCACAAGTTCTGCGGAGCTCCAGAACTTACGAGCATGGAATTTACCATCTCCTTCAAAGTTCTGTTCTTCCGTTCAGCAATTCCATTTTGCTGAGGAGTATATGGTGCTGTTGTTTGATGTATTATACCAAAACTAGCACATAACTCACTAAAATCATTTGATTCATATTCTCCGCCTCTATCGGATTTTAGAATTTGATTTTCTTGTTGAGTTGATTCTCAACTTCGGCTTTATATGTTATAAACATATTTATTGCCTCATCCTTACTGTTTAAAAGATACACATAACAGTATCTTATACAGTCATCAATAAAAGTATGAAATACTTTTTACCACCTCTAGTTGGCATAAACTTCAAGTCACACAGATCGCTATGAATTAACCCTAAAGGTTCTGTATTTCGATCAATTGAGTGAAATGAATTTTTCGCCAACTTGGCCTCAACACAAATCTCACACTTGCGAATTTCTTCCAAGTTGAGTTTAGAAATATATTCCAGATTAGACAAGTTTTTCAAAGACTTGTAATTTACATGCCCTAATCTAGCATGCCACAAAATAGGAGACTCAAGCAAATAAACAGAAGAATTTCTTTTATTTATAAGCTTCGGGTACAAATACACAGACTTTTTATCTACCACTGTAACATTGACTTTAAAAAGTCCATCAACAAGATAACCCTTTCCCACATACATCACTCCCTTAGTAAGTACAAATTTATCGGATTCAAATACCATTCTAAATCCTTTCTTACTAAGTATTGATCCGGAGATCAATTCTTGCGGATGTCTGGAATATGAAGCACATCGTTAAGAGTAAGCTCTTTTCCCGATGTCCACTTCAGGATAACCTTGCCCTTTCCTTCAACCTTTGAGGAAGCTGAATTATCCATGAATAGTTGCTTATCTTGCTTTAATATTTGATATTCAGAGAATAATAATTTCTCAGAGCAGATGTGCCGAGTAGCCCCAGTGTCTACCCACCAATCCTTATTGTTGGTTGTCAGATTCACTTCTGACACCACAGCTGAAAGGCTTGGAGACTCATGGTCGGTCAAGTTTGCCTGTGGGTGGCTTTTCTTGTTCTTTTTGAGACGGCTGCGACATTCATTCGCCTTATACCCCTCTTTGTTGCAGATGTAGCAGGTTCCCTTGAAGCGCATGTTCTTGCCTTCTTGGACCTTACCTTTGTACCCCTGAGAAGTCTTCTTCCGCTTTAAGCCTTTGGAAGTAGACGCTTTCCCCTTTGAGTCTTCGATCATATTAGCTTTTGCTTCCTAGGAGTTCTTGCTGCTCCTTTTCTCGGACTTTCTGTTGTCCTCCTCGATTCGAAGCCTCACAATGAGATCTTCCAACTTCAACTCCTTTCGCTTGTGCTTCAAGTAGTTCTTGAAATCTCTCCACGCAGGTGGGAGTTTCTCCACGATAGTTGCAACCTGAAAAGTTTCAGGAAGAATCATACCTTCGGCTTCTATCTCGTGCAAGATAAGTTGGAACTCTTGCACCTGACTGATTACAGTCTTGCTGTCCACCATTTTGTACTCCAGAAATCGTCCTACGACGAACTTCTTGGTACCAGCATCCTCAGTCTTGTACTTCTTGTCAAGACTGGCCCATAACTTCTTTGCCGTTGTGATAGGACTGTAGACATTGTAAAAGGAGTCATCCAGTCCATTTAAAATATAATTTCGGCAAAGGAAGTCACATTGAGTCCATGCATCAGTTGCAGGCTCTGGTGGATCTTTTTGCAGGAATCTGGCCAGATGAAGAGTGGTTAAGTAGAAGAGCATCTTCTGTTGCCACCTCTTGAATTCTGTGCCATCAAATTTTCCTGGCTTCTCCGGCTTCGGGTTAGGAAGTGGAGTTGGCATCAAAGCTTGCATGTTTGGTGCCTTACTTGAGCTATCTTGATTTGTCTCAGACATTTTCTGCAAGTTCAAGCAGAACAGAAGTAAGAAACCTTAATTGTCTTAAGATTGTTGGTATTCTGCTTAACAGGAATCAATCTGACAACTAATCAAGATCACTGAGATATCAACAATCTAATTGGCCAGGTCAGCAAATATCAGGTGGGAGGTTTTCCGTTCAATAGAACGTTCCTTAATTTAAGAACCACCTTTCAATTTCCTTCCTTGGTTAAACACCAATTAGACTGAATATAAATCAGTCTCGATATACTGTAAAGTATATCCCCTGTATAAAGGACTTAATCCACTTATACAGTATTTGGAGTGAGGTACGCTTATAGCGAATCTCCTTAAGACAATTACGTCCCCCGCATTGGTGCTAACGGGATAATGGACGCTGGTCTCCCAAGATACATCACTCCTTCACGGTATTTGGATAGCACTACCAAATCACCGTACGGTCGAACCGTAGTCAACCAGTACCTTCACAGGATCGTTGAAGCAGCAGTATAAGGACAAATTTCGGATGAATATTTGTCTTTACTTTGGAGTAGCACCCACTGTTGAGGAAGAAGGAAGGTTGAAGAATATTTTTCTTCAGAAGTACCAGATTCAGACAACAATTCTATCACAGAATCTGTTGAATTTTCTGATTTCTCTTTCAGAACAAATTTCGCAGAATCTTCTTTGGAAGTCACTTCGGATTCTCACTTCTCGTTGGAAGTCGCTTTCCTACTTCTCAGTTCAGAACTTGCTTCAGAACTTAGATTAGATAGAAAGAGAGAGAGAGAGAGAGAGAGATGTATTTGTCTTGGTGTGTTTCAATTGAGAGATGGGAACGCTTTATATAGCGCTCCAGGAGGGGCCAACAGGTTCGAATCCAACGAAAGGTTGCAACGGTTCGGTCTGAACCGTTGCAACGGTTCGACCCAACAGTCGCACCTGTTGGCTGTCCAACAGTTGCGACCGTTGGCTGTCCAACTGGAGCTTTGGATCCGGATAGCGGGTCGGCTCTCGGAGCGGAGCGGGTCTGGTTCGGGTAGTGGAGCGGCCCATACCCCTTTAGACCCGATTCAAAAAGAACCAGGCCAGGTAGGGAACCCAAACCCAAACTAGAACCCGAGCCCGAGCCCGAGCCGGCCGGCCGCCGCCAGCGGCGGCGCGCGCGGCGCACGCACGGGCATAGATCCCTCCTTTTCGCGCGCGAAAACTCCAAGTACCCAAAGGGCACGCCCTTTGATCTCAATTTTCTCTATTTATACACCACAAACTTCCATCCCATGGCCAATGTGAGACTAAATGCTTTTAGCTACCTTTAGTCCCGTTTTGGCTTTGAATTAGGCAATCTTTAGACTTGAATATCTCATTCATTCGAAGTCGGAATTGAACATGTGAATATACCACGTTCATCCCCAATGGAAGGAGAACACACTCCAACCATCATCCAATTGATTCGATCAACGGATCTCGCCATAATTCAACTCGAAGATTCATACTTATATTCTTCAATTCCAACAGTATATCTATGAGTAAAGAAAACTGTCGTGAGCGCGAGACAACAACCAATGAGGAATCTACCAAATGAATCAAAAAAATCTCTCTCCCTTGCCCAAGCAAATTGTTGGGATTTGGGTCGAACAAATAGTCCCACATCAGCTAGACATGAGAATGATTTTGGGTATATAAGGATTTGAGCAACTCTACCAAGAAGGCTAGTCTTTTGAGACTCCTTTTCAAAAATAGAAACCTTAGCTTTTTTCTTCAATTTTGTTGTCATCCAATAAGATTCCTCCAATTTGTGACTCCTTTTCAAAAATATAAGTTGGCTCCAAGTTAAACAATGGTATTCGAATCCATTGCCAACGAAAGTATCATGCCAGGGGAGGTACTATCTCAATGCTGAAAATGGAGTGATATCCTGAACTATTTTGCTCAGAGCCTTTTTTTTTTTTAAGAAAAAATGGTGAGCCAACGAGCCTCCTGTGCTTCATTAAAAGAATTAATGACAATCAAGTACAAGAACCTAACACCTCCCTTAAAAGTAAAAAAATTGTGCACACGCAGGTGCCTGGGATAGTTAAAGGAACCAAAGCATAAAAAAATACATACTCCACTCTCCGCCTACAACGATGCGGCTGCTCTCGGCTACCACATCATCTGATGCCACTCTGACCCACTCTAACTCAACCTCAACCTCCCGCTAATGTCACTCACTTGTACCATCGTACTTCTCGTAGCTGACCCTCTCTGTGATCCTTACTCCATCTAAAACGAGCACCACAGAAAAGCTTCTGGTTCTCTCACCCCTTCAGTACCAAGTGAAGAAGTAAAATGACCCGTGACATGTGAGTTCACTCTAATACCTGCTCTATGTACAATCCAAGGGGATATGATGCATAATATTTCTCTTAATTTCACATGTCAAGATAGTTATCTTAGAATTTTCGTCGTATTTTTAAGAAATTAACATGCTACTTTCTTGCCCACATAATTTCATAGGGAGATAAGTTTAAAATTCTATATATCTTCTTAATTTGCACAAGATCATGTTACATTATCTCCTGATCCATTAATTGGTAATTTACTATTGTTATTAGTTGGGCCAAAGTTATCTGCTATTAATTTTTTGTTACATCTCTGCTTTAAACTGTGACTTTCAACCAGCCTAGTCTCGTACATTGAGCTGATACCATCAAGTTATGTATTATCTGATTTAGTTGGAAGTGTACTTTGTAGGTGAGAAGATTAGAAAATGGAGTTTTTTTTTAAATTCATTGGAATTAGCCTGGAGAAAAGAGCATCAACGAGCTCAAACTGTGCCAGCTCAGCTGAAGCTTTCGAAAGCTGATACTAAGCTTTCGAAAGTGGATAAGCTTAAGAAGGCTTTCGAAAGCACTAAGACATGTCAACGCTCGGGAAGACATCTTTTGAAAGCTGATCCCAGAGCTTTCGCTGCGGCAAACTGAGTGAATCCGACCCGAATTCTGATTTTGATTTTGGTTGTGTTCTGTATTTGTATTTGACACGAGTTCTAGGTAATTGCATTTCCTTTCTTTGGCTATAGATATGAGATCCTTTGAGATCAATTGAGACGGTGAAAATTTGACATGCATATTGAATAAAATCTTCTTCTTTCTGTCTCGAGAACGTAGGCAAATCGTGAACATCCTTATCTTTTTTTTTTTTGTTTAATCTCTCGGCGTGTCCCCCTCGTGCCGATCTCAACAATTAGTGTTCCGCTTCCGCATTGACGCTGAATAAACTTCCAGATTACAGTCTACCTCTTTCGGCGAAAACGAGAATGATAGCGCGTAACGGGGAGCTATTAGCACGTAATGGTCATGGCATGGCTGTCATTCCTATGGCACCTTGCATTGCTGGACTGGTAGGCATGGAAACAAGCAGCAGTGATACAGGCAGAACAAGCTCCTGCTCTTATCAGTAACCATATGCAGCAAGTACGACCCATGCATCTCTCTCATGAGAAAACGATAATCTTACGTGATCAAAATGACAACCCCTTCAGATTTTATTCAGTCCTTGTGATCTTGGACCTTTTTCTTTGAAGGATCCTATATCTTAATTCCCATACACTTGCAATGTACCTTGTATCATTGTGTGGTTTCAAATACTGTGGAAACTGGAAACTAACTATTATCGCAAGGGATGTGTGTCTGTTTGTGCGCGTGGTGGTTGTTCTGCCACTCTTGTGTAATATGTCTTTTTTCATGGTGTCCACCCATTCTGAGCCATATAATTTGATTTGAAATACTGTGGAAACTACTGTAGTCTGAGGGAGTATGGGCCATGCACACACTTTTGACTTTTCAGGTTTGAGTCTCGTATGGAATGTGAAAATCTTAAGGTGTTCTTGCATTTTAGTCCCTCTGGAGTATCTTTGCTTGCATATTGAGTCACACAATTTTGATGCAATTCTACTTTGGGGCGGTTTATAACTTCATTTCTTACTCTTCATATTGTGAGCTTTACACCTTTTTTTTTTTCCTTTAGTCTGTTTGTTTACTGTGAAAGCTGAGGGAGAAAACACAGTTTCCACCTCAGATTTTTAGCTGAATAGTGTACTGTCAGATTTCACAGCGTTTTGCTCTGAAAACACTCAGAATCTAACATGTGAGGGCATACCTGATTTTCCTTGATTTATTTTCCAACAGCCAAACAGCCCCCTTTGGGACAGTGAATAAGGGGCTGTTTGGATTCAAGGAATTGGGTGGAAGTGAGGAAGTGGGAAGTGTTTTTTCCCATTTCCGTTGTTCATCGAAACACCGGAAAAGGAAAATGGAAAAGGCCTTTTCCTTTTCTTTTTTCTCTTTTACACAATCTTTTCCTCACTTCCAGTGTGCTACAGTTAATTTTGTGGTCATGTAAATCTCATTTGTAATAAGTTATAGTACAAAACAGTTAATTTTTTGCTCATATAAATCTCACTTGCATTCCAATTACAGTCCAATTTTTATTTTTCTTAATTAATTTTTATTTTAATATTATTTTGCGGTTAACTTTGTGGTCAACTTTTTCACTTCCACTTCCACGTTACCATCCGAACACCGGAAAAGACATAACATTTTTCAAACCACACTTCCCAACAACATCCAAACACCAAAAAACTTACTAACCAATTCTCAAGTTCCAAAGGGAACTATTATCATTTCCTCACTTCTTCACTTCCTCACTTCCACCCTTAACCAAACAGGAGTTGAACCGACTCTAGCGCGTAATATCAACGTGTAAAAGGAGATAAATTAAGTCAGCTGTATGTCAAACATTGTGAGCCTGCCTTCTAGTTTAGTAAAAGTATGCATCTGCAAAATTTAATACATATTCTTTTGGTTCATGAACGTGTTCTTTTGATCGTCCATACCCGTATCTGTTTTCTAGCTTTGATTCATCCCCCACCCAACCCCACACACACACACAAACCAAAGCACCGATACGTCTAATCGTACGGTTGTCTGGGCATTTTTGTGCGATATACGAACTTTGTTTCATTATTAAATTCTTATTAATGGAACTGCGAGACTTTTAGTTCACTGTTTTCTTCTCAAAACAAAAATATACACATATATATATATATTTATAAGTGTTTCTAATTTATCTTTGGAAGAAAGGCTAAAGTCTAACTTGATGTAATCTTTTTTTATCTGTATCCACATGTAGCTTTCTAATGCATTACAAAATGTAAAATGTGCAATTGCGATGGATTGGGTGAATATAAGTCCATAAAGATAAATTATATACTCTTCTGCGTGCAGTAAAGTTTTAGTAGAAAATCTCCCAATTCTATTATAAGTACAACAAAATAGGAGGAAACAGGATCAATTAGAGTCTGAAATAGAACATTAAGTTATGTAGTATAATAAAACTTTATCGATAATATATGGGTCTGAGTTGCACGGACAGTTAAACTGAACCCAACTCAAAGAAATTCGAGTTAGTTTTTGTCAACTCCTGTTTGAACTAACTTGATGATAACTCTGCATGTTAGGCTGAAAAATCAGGTTGATAATGAGTCGTGTTCGGCTTAACTTGACCCATTTGCAAACCTAATTAGCCAAATCTCTAGTGTAAGGTCATTCACGCGTCTAATGTTACAAAGGGTTTGTTTTGAGGAAAATGATAGTGCATGGGGAAAAAGTTTATAGTGCACGTTGCACAAGGATTTATCCTTTTCAAATTATATGCTAGCTTTTTTTTTTTTGCTACAGGAGACCCCGATTTACGGGCCATGTCTTATCGCGGGGATTCGAACCCATAGCCTCGAGGCAACAAGTCGCAGGTCTAATCAGGTGGCCAACCGTGGCAGATGCAAGTGGTCCAAGGCCTGATCTGTTGGGGGTAAATTAGGAAAACAATGACCGAAATAACAAGTTAATGGGTCAAGCCACGTTTGATGTCGCTGTTTTTAAAGCAATATTTGATCCCACTCTGGTGCAATAGGGATTGTGTGGTTGCTTCTAAAATACAACAACCCAATACTTGTTGTTCGATCCTCTGTTTTGCACTCACAGAATAATCGACACCAAGGGGCCGTTTGTTTCGCGTAAAAGTTCGTAATTCGTAAATGACTTACAATCCAGTTACAACTACGGCGTTTGTTTGGACCGTAATTCGTAAAAAACTTACACAACCCAATTATCACTCACTTGCAACCCAATTACCACTCACTTACAGTCCAGTTACAGTTAATTTTGTGGTTATGCAAATTTGTATTATTTTTTTATGTTAATATTTTTTTTAATATTTAGCATTTTTAATATTTATTTGCAATATTAAAACTTTTTAAATCACCAAATAGTTAATTTTGTGGTCAACTTTTTCACTTACGACTTAGACATTACGACAACCAAATACCGTAAAACACAATACACTTTTTCACTTACAACTTTATATTACCAACCAAACACCATAAAGCTTACATGTATGTAACTCATTTATAACTGTAAAAGACTTTACTAATTACGAGTTCCGAATTACGGCCAGTTACGACAACCAAACAGGCCCCAAATCTATAGTTTAAGGTCATTCATGAGTCTAATATTAAAAGGGTTTGTTTTGAGGAAAATGATGGTACATGGTGAAAAAGTTTACAGTACACATAGCATTTATCGTTTTCAAATCATATCCTAGTTGAAAGGATAGCACTGGTCCAAGGCCAGATCTGTTGGGGTAAATTAAGCAACTAATGGCAGAAATAACACGTTAATGGGTCGAGACATGTTTAATATCGCTCTTTTAAAAGCAATATTCGCTTGTTGCTATGAAATTGATATGTTATGACACCAATTGTTACTCTCAAGATCGATGTTTGCGGATCTTGATAATATGATCAATACTTGTAAAAAAAAACTATTGTAAAACAAACTAGTAATACCAAAATAGCAATAAGAAAGAATATGAGGATTTAACATAGTTTGGCTCAAACTTGATTTACGTCCACGGGGAGAGAACTTGAGAGAGTTTTATTTATAACTTGATACAAAGAGATCTAAGCTTTCTCTTGATGCAACAAGAGTATTCACCTTCCTCCTTAATTTAGACTTAGATTATAAAAGTATTTTCTTACCTCTATGCATCTTCACCTTGCTCCTCTCTTTGCTTGGCTTCCTTCTGATCTTCCTGCTGTTTTCCATCTTTTTCTCCTTCAGATTAGCTTGATTGAGGCAATTACAATTCTGGGTTACAATCTTATTTATTGGATTTTACAATACAACTCTCAATTGAACTATAAGATGTTCTTGGCATTTGAATGATTGAAGATCCTGATCAATCCGATTAGGAGTTGATCTATTTGATCTAGAAGGATTCTAGACCCTTATTCTTTAGAAACGAACCTTCATTGAATAAAAATTTAATCCAATTCGTATCTCACCAGAATAAGAAAACATGCGCCTGAAAAGGAAAATAATTCTGCTTCAGAAATGCCGCGTATAGTCGACTGGTCCTTAAGGCTAGTCGACTAACACCTCCAATTAGTCGACTACTGTAAAACTATTTCCGCTCTGTATCCTGCCTAGTCAACTATATATAGTTAATTAGTATTGTGTATTAGTGGATTAATCAACTGACTAGTCGACTAATCTGCACCAAACCTGAATTTGTTTCTTTCTGCTTCAAGCCATCATCTTCTTCAACTTATTTGGATCTTCTTGGACAGTCATCTTCTCTTGAAAATAAGGCAAAATCCTAACAATCTCTACCTTGATTTGCTTTCAAGTTTTTAGTAAAATAATTTGAGATTTCAGATTAATATCTTGATTCTTTCCATGGTTGTAACCGTGCCGTGAAGCCTTTAACTATTGCCCCCTCTCTCCAGGGCCTTTGACTGATTTACCACCATGATTTGGGTCATCTCGGGCCTTGTCCGAATGTACCCTTTCTCCTTCCTGCAACAGTTTGACCCGGTTCACGTCCCGTTGCAGTCTTCGTTGAAGTTCTACCTCGCGATGAATTCCCTTCCAAGCTTATCCTTGAAACTTTATCTCGAACTGAGTTTTCTTCCTTCAGCTTGAATAATCCTTCACACTTCTCCTTTCAGGACTAACTTACCTCCTTGGCTAACTGTGACGATGCCTTGTTATACTTGGATCCGACATTCTTCTTCATCGAGTACCCTTATGGATATTAGATTGTAGCATGCCTCCGGAACATACTAGACTGCTATGATTTTATCTTATTTTTCAAGAAGAGATGATGGTCTAAGAAAATCCAATTGAGTTGAAGAAGACGATGGCTTGAAGCAGAAGAAGCAAATTAAGATGAAAAAGTTTTCTTTTCAGGCGATTGCGAGTTTCCTTTTCAAGAGAAGTATGAATAAGATTTAATTCCTATGCAATGAAAGTCTGTTTCTATAGATTAAAGGGTTTAGAATCCTTCTAGATCAAGAAGATCGATTTCTAAAAGGATTGATCAAGATTCTTCAACCATCCAAAGATCAAGATCATCTCATAATCCAAATAGAAGTTGTATTGTAAAATCCTATAGATAAAGCTTATAACCAAGTATTGTAATTGCCTCAACCAAACAAGTATCAAGGAGTTTCAACAACAGAGAATCTCAAGCAAATGAGACCAGAGGAAGCCAAGAAAGAGAGGAGCAAGTTGAAAGTGCATAAAGAAAAGGTAATACTCTTGTAATCTAGGGCTAGATTCAAGTGGAAGGTGAATACTCTTATTACATCAAGAGGAATGATAGATCTCTTTGTACCAATTCTATTAATAAAACTCTCTCAAGTTCTCTCCACGTTGACGTAGATCAAGTTGAGGCCGAACCACATTAAATTCTTGTGTTCTTTTTTTATTACTCTTTTATCTAGGTATTGCTAGTTTGCTTTACATCAAGCTTTTCTTTTGCAAGTACTGTTCATATTGCCATGTTTCGCTAACGTCTATCCTTCAAGTCACAGTAATTGGTATCAGAGCATATCAATTTTGTAATAATTCGTATCAGAGTTAAAAGTTGACGAAGGGCAATATGTCGAAGATAAAAAGTTCTACGATAAAGTTTGAGGTCGAGAAGTTCTGTAACGCCCCGATTCCACGGATACGGGGACGTCACTGCGACGTACATACGTAGGTCAGAAAATGCCCCCACGCATATACGCTAAGCAATAAGTACAACAAAGATCAGAGTACACGACTAAGCGTGGTATCCATACATATGCCAACTGAAAAGTACAACTACAAAGCTATCACAGGATATGATAAAGTATTACACATTACATGTGTATTATATCACAATCAAGTCCAAAAGTAAAAGATACAATATAACCACAAAATGCTCACGAGTAGGATGAAGATCCCGTGAGTCAAAAAGAGAGATCTGGCACAAAGACTGGAGCTAATCGGCCTGCTCACTAAAGAAAGCTTGATCCTCTGTGGATGGCTCCACTTCGATCCAAGCTTCAGAACCTGAATATGCAAATCCAAGGGGGTCAAGACCTCATAACAATAATCAGGCTACAGCCAAATGGCTAAGAGACATAAATAAGTAAGAGGGAACAGTAAGATAAATATCAATCAGTAGGTAGTGAAAGCATAAAGAGTAAGAGTCTGAATACAATAGGTCCACAGTTAACGTCTTGTTATTATTACTTGTCTTACTGTGATATCTAGCTATGTGACCCAGCGTCCCAGCGCACATAGATCCATATCCTAGTGAAGCAAGGTTGTTATTGGAAACCAGCGGTTGTATCGACGAACTATGTTTACAGTGGATCCCGTACATGCCCGGGATAACGGTCCAGGATTGTTCCGTTGCTTGGTGACGGAAGCCAGCCGCTAGGCTAACAGGAGGGACTTATGTATGCCCTTTATCATGATAGTATTCAGGAAGAGGGAGCAAGCACTCCCCTCGGTCCCCTGGTGGCCCACAGGTCAGACCGGAACATGAGTTGCACAACATTCCTAAAACCACTGTAAACACGAACACATATCGATATCCGCATGTTTTCCCCCGACCCAATATAAGTTGGTCCATTTTATACAAAAGTCAAGTGTATCATGCTTGGTTCAAGTGATGGCATGATAAGTGGTAATATCCATTTATTAACAAGTTATGGAATGAGACTACACAATGATAAGTCATGAAGTGGAAATATATAATAACAAGTCATGGTGTAATATGAAGTAATATCCATCAAGTAACATGTCATGAGGTATCAGTCATGAAGCACAAGTAACAATAATACATAGCACATGAACCAATGATAAGATCCAAATTCAGAAAAGAAATCAACTAAGGCAAACAGTCAGAATTAGTCGACTAGGTGGAATGATTAGTCGACTAATAGGGGTCTTAAGTCGACTAACAGTCAGGATTAGTCGACTAAAACTGGGTTCCAGAGAGTTGGATTCTGGTTTCAGGAAAAGCTAGTCGACTAAGTGGAAGGGTTAGTCGACTAACAATGATTATAAGTCGACCAACAGATACTTAAGTCGACTAAGTCTGTGATACAGAGAGTTGAGTTTCTGATTCAGGAAAAGTTAGTCGACTAGGGTGGAAAGTGTAGTCGACTAACCAAGATTTCTAGTCGACTAATAGATAGGCTAAGTCGACTAAAACTGTGTTCCAGAAAAGGTTACGTTTCAAAACAGATGGGTTAGTCGACTAATACCTAGGTCAAGTCGACTAATCGACTGGGAACAGAATACAGAACAGATTTTCTGATGGTTGTGTTTGATGTCTAAAAACATGATTTTGAAGATGTAAATTTACAGGATATGAGAACACAAGTGTGCTAGGAATTAGACAAGTCTTGGTGAGTAAAATTACTCACTAGGATTGGTTAATCGAAGCTTTACGAGTCCGAAAAGGTTGTTGTCGACAATATCCCCAACTTGATCCTTGGCGATGTTGCGGACGATCTCAATCCAAAGAAGTGGTGGTTGCTTGAGATGGAGAAGATGACCTAGGTGATGTTTTGGAGTTAGGGTTTGAGTTGAGATGAAGGAGGGTTTGGTGAGGGTGAAGGTTTCTCTTGGTGGAAGGAAGTAAAAAAGGAAAAGAAGTGCAAAGGGAATGTTTAAATAGGTTTTTGATATTGTAAAGGAGATGCAATTTATGTAGAAGAGAGGGGGCTTTGTGTAAAATAGGGGAGAGGATGAGTGTCCTTCTCTTGGCCACTTGGCCGGCCATGGGAGAGAGAGAGAGAGAGAGATGCATTAAATGAGGAAGTAGGTGGGAGTTGGTGGAATTTTGGAGAAAGTGGAATTATTGAAAAATTGGAAAATGGAAAAAGCTTGTGGTTGTGGAGGAAGGAAGGAAATTAAGAAAAAGGAAAAAGGAAAGGAAATTATAAATGAAAATATTTTCTCTTGGATTTAAAAATGAAAAGACAAATTCCCGGGTTTAAGTCGAGGATGCGGAAAACGTTTCGGAAAATACCGAGATCGTCCAAAATTCAAGTATCTCGGAACGACCCGAAAATTTTACCAAAAATCAAGAATAATATTTAAGACTCATGGTGAAATTCGTTTGAAGAAATAATTTATAGTTTTAAAACTAAAAATCCCGGAATCAGTTATCTACCGACTCCGTTGGAATTTTCATAAATTCATAAAATTCTCAGAAAAAGTATTTAGATAGAAAATATGATTCTAAGAAATAAAGTCTAAAAGACCTTCTAGAAATTCCTAACTGTTTGTGAATTAAAAATCCGAGAATCGATCAGCGGCACTGGTCGACACCGGTTTTGAAAATATTTAATTAAATTCAGGAAAATTCCAGAAAATCATAGAAAATATATAATATTGGAAAATGATTTTTAAAACTGAAATCGGTCAAATACAGGAAGTAAATCGAAAAATACGATCGAAAAACTGAATGCGCAACTAAGTACGTATTCCGGGAACGGGGTATTACAAGTTCAATGGCAAAGAAAACTTCAGCTTATGGCAAAAGAGGATGAAGGCATTGTTGGTGCAACAAGGTCTTCATAAGACATTGCAGAGTAAGTCAGCAAAACCTATGTCAAATGAGGATTGGGAGGAGATGGATTTAAAAGCGGCATGCACGATCCAATTATGTCTCACAGATGAGGTTATGTACAACATGATAGATGAAAAAACGGTTACATGATTGTGGTCAAGGTTAGAAACGTTGTATATGACGAAAAGCCTTTCCAACAAGCTGTATCTCAAGAAACAACTATATGGGCTACGCATGAAGGAAAAGACAACAGTGTTGGATCATCTAAACTTCTTCAACAAGGTCATTAGCGAGCTTCTAACTGTTGATGTCAATATCGATGAGGAGGACATGATGTTGATACTTCTCAGTTCTCTTCCAGAGTCATATGATTATATCATCACCACCACGCTCTACGTAAGGAAACTCTCATCTTGAAGGAGATCACGTCAACTCTCTTATCTAATGAGATTAGAAAAAGGCCAAATCAAGAGGAGCAAACAGGATCAGGTTTGGTGGTCACGGGAAGGAAAAGAAGAAGAGAAGGAAGATAAGGTCCAAGCTCATCAAAGGCGTCTCACTTTTGTCACAGGGAAGGTCATTGGAAGAATGACTGCAAGTATCGGTAAGAGTGGCTGAAGAAGAAGGGGCAAGCTGCGGAGGCAGACGTAGCAAGCAGTGCAGAGGACACCAAAATATTAATGGCTTTTTTACGAAGACAACAATTCTCAAAGTAAAACCTGGATATTTAATTGAGGTAGTACGGTTCATGTATGTCCCTAAAAAGAGCTGTTCATTAACTGCTTAGTTGTAAAAGAGGAAAGGATTGTCAAGATGGTGGATGACTCGGCTTGCGAGGCCATCAACATTGGGATAATTAAGGTTACAGAAAAAGATGAGACGATGCATGCTCTGGAGGCGGTCCGGTATGTCCCGGAGGCACGGTATAATCTAATATCCATAAGGGTGCTCGACGAAGAAGGATGCCAGATCCAAGTGCAACAAGTTGTCATCACAGTCAGCCAAGGAGATAAGGTAATCGTGGAAGGAGAGAAGTGCGGAAGGCTATAAAAGCTGTAGGAAGAAAAGTTAGTTTAAGGAACAGATTTTTAAATATAAGCTTGGAAGGGAGTTCATGCAAGGTAGAGCTTCAAGAAAAACTGCAACGAGACGTGAACCGGGTCAAAGTGTTGCGAAAAGAGAAAGGGTGCACTCAGGCAAGCTCTGAGATGGCCCAAGCCATGGAGGCAAATCAGCCAAAGGCTCTGGGGAGAGGGGGTAAGAGTTAAAAGCTTTACGACATGATTACAACCAAGAAAAGAATCAAGGTATTAATCTGAAATCTCAAGTTGTTTTATTAAAGGCTTGAAAAACAAGTCAAGATGGAGATTGTTAGGATTTTGCCTTATTTTTCAAGAAGAGATGATGGTACAAGAAAATCCAGTTGAGTTGGAGAAGACGATGGCTTGAAGCAGAGGAAGCAAATTAAGATGAAGCAGTTTTCTTTTTAGGCGATTGCGAGTTTCCTTTTCAGGAGGAGTATGAATAGGACTTAATTCCTATTCAATAAAGGTTTTTTTTTCAAGAATCATTCTAAATCAAGAAGATCAATTCCCAAAAGGATTATTCATGATTCTTCAACCATCCAAAGGCCAAGATCATCTCATAGTCCAAATAGGAGTTATATTATAAAATTTTATAAATAAAGGTTGTCACCAAGCATTGTAATTGCATCTACCAAATAAGTCTCAAAGAGTTTTTACAACAGAAAATCTCAAGTAAAGAAGACCAGAAGAAGCCAAGAAAGAGAGGAGAAAGTTGAAGGTGCATAGAGAGAAGGTAATACTCTTGTAATCTAGGGCTAGATTTAAATGGAAAGTGAATACTCTTTTTGCATCAAGAGAAAGGTTAGATCTCTTTATACCAAATCTAATAATAAATATCTCTCAAATTCTCTTCCCGTGGATGTAGGCCAAGTTGAGACCGAACCACGTTAAATCCTTGTGTTCTTTCTTTATTACTCTTTTGTTTAGGTATTACTAGTTTGCTTTATATCAAATTTTCCTTTTGCAAGCATTGTTCATATTGTCAAGTTCCGCTAATGTCGATCCTGGGGTCACAACAATTGGTATCAGAGCATATCAATTTCGCAATAGGACCGCCTCCAGAGCACGCAACTATCCCAGTGCTAATGACCTCACAAGCCTAATCATCCACTATCTTGACAATCTCTTCTTCTTTTGCAACCAAGGAGTTGAACAGCTCTTTGTGGTAACATACATGAATCATACTCTGAATCAAATATTCAGTTTTTACCTTAAGAAGTGTTATCCTTATATGAAGCCATTAATATTTTGGTTTTCTCTAAACTGTTCAATGTTACGCCTACCTCCGTAACTTACCTCTTCTTCTTCAACCACTCTTGCCGATACTTGCAGTCATTCTTTCAATGACATTTCCTGTGACAAAAGTGACATGCCTTTGATGAGCCCGAACCTTTCTTCCCTTCTCCTCTTCCTTTCCTTCCCGTGATCACCAAACTCGATCCTGTCTACTCCTCTTGATTTGACATTTTCTTAATCTCATTAGATTAGAGAGTTGATGTGACCTCCACCAAGATGAGAGTTTCCTTACCGTAAAGTATAGTGGTGACGATGGTACCATATGACTCTGAAAGCGAACTGAGAAGTATTAACACCTTGTCTTTCTCGTCGATCATAATATCAACAGTTAGAAGTTCGTTGATGACCTTGTTGAAGAAGTTTAGATGCTCCAACACCATTGTCTCTTCGTTCATGTATAGCCCATATAGTTGTTTCTTGAGATACAGCTTTTTGGAGAGGATTTTCGTCATATATAATATTTCGAGCCTTGACCACAATCCTGTAACTATTTCTTCATCTATCATGTTGTAAATCATCTTGTCTAAGAGATATAGTTAGATCGTGCTAATCCATTATATTTATCTATTAATAAAAAAGTTTAATCGAGTAATAAAAAGATTATAATATGAAAAATTATTGAATTATTAATAAAATTTTTAATCTAATAACTATATTTAATCTAATAATTAAAAAATAATTTCTCATAATTTAAAAATATTAATCTAATAACAAAAATATTAATCTAATTACAATTAACTATCAGCAATATAAATTTGCATGGCCACAAAAATAATTGTTTGTACTGCAAGTGAGCTGTTGTGAGATTTACGTGATCATAAAATTAACTGTTTGTATTTCAAGTAAGTGAGATGTAAGTGCATTTTACAACTTATAACTCAAAGAAACACCGTTAGTCATAAATCACAATTATCAGTTGCGACTTATGGACTTTTATAGTAAAACAAATGCACCCTTGTAATAATAATGGAGGGTTTAGTTCAAATATGCGATCCAGAAGTTCTTCAAGGTCATGAATGACAGAGCACCACATTGATATTCTTATTAGTGATTTTCATTGATAAAAAACAATTCTCGTGACAATAATTTTTTAATTTTTACTTTTTTAGAGAAAATACTCGTGTTGCTCACACGTGTAAACTAAGTCTAAAAATAAAAATAAATGCGAAGGATCACCTATTTTGAAATTGATATTTTTTTTCCTTCTGTTCTCCAGAGAAAAGCTCGCAGGCATACATCACATCGCTCATAATGATACAAAGTAACCATGTCTTACCCATCGCGAATGAAGAGACACGAACTCACAATTTTCAACCGAATAAAGAAATGTCTTTCTGCTTGAGCTATGCTCGTGCTCAATTAGCGATGAAATTGAATTTCCTTGAGCATTTTTAATATCATAAAAATCTAAAATTAATTTAAAGATCTCTGTAATTTAAGCTCCTAGATAACACTTATCCATTTCTTTGTTCACACTTCACTTTTAAATTTTCCTGTTCTTAATAAAAAAACTTTCATAGAGGGACAATTACATGCAAGCTATTGGCTGCGTGACCAGATTTTTTTCCAGCTAACAACGAGTGGCTTCTGTCTGTTCACAATATGAGGACAATGAGGGCAGCTGGTCACTTTCTTTGGGCAAAAACCTTGCCGTTCTTGTTGAGGGGGACCAATGCTACACATGGAAGTAGTCATTTTTCATTCTAGTTTCTCTGCGTACGCTAATGTTATACTAGTCCAAAGTTACAGCTTGAACATCTGGAATCTACAGTGCAGCTCAGAGGCTGTTTGTTCGCAAGAATCGGTGTTGAAAAATTTACTGTAGCCTTGACAAAGACAGTCATGTCAGTGTTTTCTTCAAAACACATTTGTTTGCAAGCTTCGAAAAAGCGTCATAATGACGCAAGCCCCTATTTTTTTTTCTCACTGCGGTTTCTACCGCGGAACGATCGGAAGCCAGTTCAATCCGCTTGACACGGGCTCCACGTCTCAGAATGCCCCAGTGATGGCCTAACCCTTAAGATGTCATTATCATAATTAATGAAGAGATGGCCCTTATCCATTGTGTTTGAGGTCTTCTTATGGATAATGTTAATTTCATCAAGTAGTCTTCAAGTAATAATATCTAGGTATTACAGACTTCCATTTTCTGATGAAAAGTTTTGACATTATTTCCCCCCTGAGAATGGGGTGGTTCTTAAACTCAAAAACCTCAGCCAATATGGTAAATAAATAAGCATATTTTCATGAGAAGTTTATTCAAGTAGTTTCTATTGATATATTTTCTTGCCTATCAGGCACCCTTTTTGGGTAGGAAACTTCGGATTTCTGATAGTTGACGAGGCTTTTCACACTATGTTTTCTCTCTTTAAAACATATCTATAAGAGCAACAAAATGGACAATATAGACAACAAAAATTGAAAATTTTTCCAAAATAGGAGAAAACACAAAAAATAAGGCAGAAACAATGGTGTTGTGTAAAGTAAAAAAATCAATCTCAATGTGTCTATTTATGAAAAACTAGATCGGTAGCAATTTTGAAATCGTTTTAATCATCAAATTGTAGAAGAGTAGGCTGAGAACAATCAATACCCATATTCCATAAGATCTTTCATCACCAGATAACAACCGTGTCAAATATACTCAATATTCTATTTCGACTGGCCATGAAACCACATCTTGCTTCTTGGAGTTGCACAGAATAAGAGAATCACTAAGGACACAAGATCCCGTGATTGAGTGACAACCTGTGATATCTCTAGCCCAACCAACATCACAGAAAGCGTGAAGCCCTAACGGAGAAGATTAGAGGGAAAAAAGAGTTTGAAATATACTGTTTGGTTAAGGGTGGAAGTGAGAAAGTGAGGAATTAAGGAAGTAGTAATAATTCCCTTTGGAACTTGAGAATTGGTTAGTAAGTTTTCCGGTGTTTGGATGTTGTTGGGAAGTGTGATTTGAAAAATATTTTGTCTTTTCCGGTGTTTAGATGATAATGTGAAAGTGGAAGTGGAAAAGTTGACCACAAAGTTGACTGTAAAATAATATTAAAATAGAAATTAATTAAGAAAAATAAAAAATAGATTATAATTAGAATGCAAGTGAGATTTACATGGTCAAAAAATTAACTGTTTTGTACTATAATTTATTACAAATGAGATTTACATGACCACAAAATTAACTGTAGCACTTTAGAAGTGAGAAAATGATTGTGTAAAAGAGAAAAGATAAAAGGAAAAGAGGTTTTCTTATTTTTCTTTTCCAGTGTTTGGATAGATAGGGAAGTGAGCAATTATACTTCCCTTTTTCCTTACTTCTGCCCACTTCCTTGCAACCCAACAGCCCATAAGTGTAACAAAGCTAACTAGAACTGCGCATAGAGAAGTGAAATGAGGCAAGTGCTTTTATACTTCTATAGCTTTCTATTGTAATAATATAGCATTGTACCAAACCTTTACTAGCGTTTGTCACCTTACAGTAGAAAAAAATGAGTCAAGTGTTTGAACAAATTGGCTTGCTACATGAACTATATAGGTGTTATCTTTGTTAGATATTCTCATCTTTAAATATTTTTATCCTATTGTTACATAGTCTTATCTTTAGATACCCTTATCTTACTACTACTCATTTTCTTATCTATCACTCTCTCTTGTATCTATATATATTGATGTAATTGCCTTAGGAATAAACCTACAAAAACTTCTTCTCCTCCAAATTATCAAGGTATCAAAACCTCTCAAATTTTTCTCTGCTGATCGAAGTTTTCTCAGTGTTCTTGAGGCTACGCTGAGCCGCACTTGCATAGAGTGTGCCTAGCGCTGGGTCACTTTCACCTCATACAATATCAGATCTTTTCTTGTCGTTCTCGCACATCCTCCTCCGCCTCAACTAAGACCGAGTCCTCGCTGACCCTCTCGCATCCATCGATGTCGGCTCCACCATCATCCGTGTTCCTCCAATGTTACAGAATCTGATCTGAGCTCTATTGAGTCATATTTTAGCCCTCTTGGGCTTTCTCATCAAATTATCCCTTTTGGGCTTTATTCTCTCTTAGGCTTTCTCATCAATTTAGCCCTCTTTGGCTCTATTTTAGCTCTCTTGGGTTTTTTTTCATACTCAGATGATCGACCACCCTCCAGCACGCCGCCAGTCGAGTTTGAGGAGCTCACAAAAATCTCCTTTCGCTTGATCCATACGGATCTCGCCCTGCCTGATCCAGCATCCATCCAGATCTCGCCTTCTCATCTGATGCCTATCCATTTAGATCTCGCCCCGCCTGATCCATCTAGATCTCGCCCTGTCTGATCCATCTAGATTTTGCCCTATGGAGCTCGCGGACATCTGGATCTAGTCACGCTATCCTCGATCGTAATTTGCTCTATCGACCAGCTCATCAATAACCTCCCATAAGTTTCACAAGATTTTATTCAAACTCTCGATGTTTGATCCATCGTGAGTTTAAGGGGGTGTTAGATACTCTTATCTTAGATATCTTTATCTTATTATTAGATACCCTTATCTTTAAATGCTCTTATCTTATTTTATCTTACTACTCATTTTCTTATCTATCTACTCTCTCTTGTATCTATATATAATGATGTATTGCTTTATGAATAAACATACTGAAACTTTTTCTCCGCCAACTTATCAATCTTGTTGTGTGATGGTAAGATAAACTAGAGCACCTACAAGCTCGTGATATCGAGTGGTATTATCTAATAGCTTACCCATCTTAGGTGACAATTTTTAATGAAGTTGAAGAAGGGTATCAACAATTATATTATCAGTCAATGTGGCATGTGTAAGAAGATATGTTATATACTTCTACTGAGAAATGAGAGAACCATATGGTCTATAGGAAACTTAAATGCCGAGGAAACAACAAAAAGGTTCCACGTCTTTCGTCTCAAACTTTTGATGTAGAAGAGTCTTCCCAGACTATAAAAAAATAACATCATCACCTGTAACAACCATATCACGGACATAGAGAAGAAAAATAGTCGGCAATAAGTTGATTCTTAACATCTTCCAGCAATCCTATGAGAACTTGTCGCTTTAGTGTCATGTCCAGCTTCCCAAATACACCATGGCGGGGATGTGATGAGAGTCAGCAACGCATATATGTGAGGAGAAGATTTATACAACAAAGATACGATAAAAGAAAACAAGGGGATCCTTATAGGCTTCAGAAGATCAAATCGATCTACTACTAAAGTTTTGCTTGATGCTCCAAGTATTCTTGATCTTGCGAAGTCTCGTAATCGGGATCTGAGCATATAAACTCAAGATCGTCAATAAGTGACTTAGTGAGTGATAAAATGAAAGAGGCAATAGTTTAATATAATTATAGTATCAAGCAATACACTATAACTGCTTCACATTTATATGGTTTGTATAGTACATGATTGAGCAATAGAATTTATGTGATCAATCAATATATCATCAATTTCATAACATACAGTGTCAAGGGTTATCAGTTCATGTCTAGAATCAAAGAGACAGTCTTATGGCATAAGTAAATTAACATATTGCATTTTAAGATTTTACAATAATAATATTCAATATCGCCTGATATTTAAATTATTTTCTCCACACCACTAGTAGTCCATGCTAGAGCTCACAGTCTAGTAGAACTCATTCGAACGTAGCATGTGGGTATCATTATTCAAACGAGAGAGTGACCAAATAACACGAGAGTGTGATCAAATAACACGCGCTCCTGGTATCATTATTGTTAGGTTTTTTAATGTGATGTTATTGAAACTGAGGTGGAGGCATTTTCTGTATTTTGGGTAAGTTTCGCGCATATCTGGAACTATGGCCACACGAGTGCCCAATCCTGCAGAACCGGCCCAGCACCGCTAAGTGCCAACAATAACAGTACCATCAGGCACCCAACACGATAAACAATATCCACTCAAAATACAGACACTGTCTCCATTCAGTTTCCCCATCCCCGATGTTAATTAACTAGAGTTAATGTTACATGGATACTGAGTTTGATCAATAGCAGTGATTATCACACGGATACACGATAACAGGACTTCTCGGTAAACATGATAACATAAACAATTTTCAATGTAACAAGATTTGCCCATCAATTCCAATAACATTAACTCGGTCAATATGACACTGTGATCATATACAATTAATTCATTTCAAATTCTTCATAACTATATTCACAATCACCAATTTAATATTCTAAAATTTCTTTAATAAACTTCTAAATATTCAACCCATATGTAAATATTTCATACATGATATATCTGTCAAAATATTCAACCGGCTGTAAATATATTTCATCAACATGATATATTAATTAAACATTTATAATAATATTATTATTTCACTAAAATGATTAAAAAGCACTGACAGTGGTCATCACGGACACATAGCTCTCGTCTCCACGATCGCAAGAGCTCGAGAATCACGCAATTCAGAGTCTGAATGGGCAAGTTATCACTTGAAAATCAAATCAGATGCTTAACGGGTCTGGACTGCTCTTAATTGGTTGAGTGACTGTTGAAGTAGGTAGGGTATACTATTGGGTCTAGATCCATTAACTCAAGCTCCAATTAACTAAAGTGGAAGAAGGTCAGGTTCAGGTATAGGTTCGGGTGGATCCAACAAAAGGGGGAGAGAAGACAATGGGGAAGAGGGACGATGACCCTGGCGACAGCGCGGCGCAGCGTCGGTGGTAATGCCGGCTACAGTGATAGCCTGCGCGACAAAGGAGAGGGAAAGAGAAGAAAAGGAGGAGGAGGAGAAGAAGAGAGAGGAAAAGAGAAAGAGAGAAAAGGATAAAAAGAGAGGGAGTGCGCGAACAGAGAGAGGGAGGGGGCGACCTGAGTGGCGTGCGGCAGGGGAGCGATGGCGCTTACAACCGATGAGGCTGTGGTACAGTGGTCGGGTGGGACTGGTGGCGCGCGGTGGAGAGAGAAAGGAAAAGGAAGGAGAAAGAGTGAAGAGAAAGAGGGAGAAGGGGATGAGGAGGGTGAGATACTCAGCCGGGGGGGCGGTGCGACGGCCGGCAGTGGTTATCGGCAATGAACAGAAAGGGAGAGAAAGTGAGAGTAGGAGAGGTTAGAGAGAAGGAAGAGAGAGAGAGAGAGAGAGAGAGAGAGAGAGAGAGTGCGAGACAGTGTGAGAGAGGGAGGGAGAGTTAAAGAGAGAAAAGAAAGGGAAATGAAAGAGATAGAAAGCCAAAGAGATTTATAGGAGAAAAGGTGGGAGCGAGAAGGTGGTGGGGGAGAAAAAGTAGAACAGAAAAGAAAACTGTAGAAGAAGGGGGGAGAGAGAGAAAAAGAAAAAAGGAATATGAAAATAAAATAGAAATTTTATATTATTATTTAATTTGGGTAAAATTTTATTAATTCAGAAAAAGTCTCAAAAATTCTCAAAAATAGAAAATAATACCTTGAACAACAATGTGAAATCAGATTCCTAAAATTTATCCCTATTTGTTAAATAAAAATTCTGAAGTCAATCAACAGTGCTAATGACATTGAATTCTAGAGATTTTTCAAGTAATCCAAAAAAATTCTAAAAATCTTAGAAAATAAATAATATTAAGAAATAATATCTGAAATCGAAAGGGGCCAAATCTGACCACCAAAAAGATCAAATCAAGTATTTACACCGTATTGGGTGTATGTATATCTAAAAGTAAGGGTTAAATTTAGTCTTTTCATATCATTGGTTTCTTCAATTGGGAACACAATTATTTAAGAAGTAAAATTTCGAGGATCTTACTGATGATTCTTGACTTATTTTCTTAATATCCCCATACATTTTTTTGGTTTTCTTAGAAAACTCCCCTCAACTTTCAAAATCCCAAAATACCCCCTCAACTATCTTCAAAATTCCCAGAAAACTCCCCTCGTTAACTCTCTATTTGTCTATTAATCATGTGACTTTCACGTGTCTATTTATGATGAAATTATCTTTAGTTCATCCATGTTGCGAAAAATGTTTCTTTGTAAAGGGGGAGGGGCAAAAAGTTCATTTTCAGCCGTTATAGGCTACATTGAGAAACAAATAGTTTAAGGGAGTATTTTGAGATCTTGAAAGTTGAGGAGGATTTTTTGGGTAAACCAAGAAAGTTTGAAGGGTATGAGAAAATAAACCATGATTCTTTTATCATCAATATCCTCTTCATGCAATCACATGTAGCAACATTTTACTAAACACAATCAAAATACTTTGCAGTCATTGCATCTGAACCTGAATTTAGAGAAAATTGAATCGAATATTATTAGCCACAAATAGTGAGAATATATACGTGAACTAGAGAGGACTCCTATTATGATACAAACTGTAACCCCTAGTTCTAGATGTAAGCATCACAATATCAATATTCGATAGTATAAGTTTGTTTTAACCTTCCTGATGTCAGATTGAACTGATTTCAGCTCCAAATATTATTTTTCAATATTTTAGATTTTCAAAAAAATTTTGAAATATTTCTGAATTATTTTGAAAAATCTTCGAATTCAGTATTAACCAATTCTGATAATTGACTTTATGATTTTTAATTCACAATTGGAGTTAAATTTCTAGAATCTACTTTCAAATTATTCTTCTAGACCATATTTTCTAATTTCAGGCATTTTGGAGAAATTCTGAATTATTCAAAAATTTGGTCAAACCGGTGTCGCTCGATGTCGCCGATCGATTCTTTGATTTTTAATTTGTAAATAAGACTAATTTCTTAAAACCTATTTCATATTATTTCTCAGAAAAATATTCTCTATTTTACAGAATTTTTGGGCACCATTTTGAACTAGTCAAATTTAACCCAATTAAAATATTAATAAATAATATTAATTTACTTTATTCTTTCTTTTCTTCTCTCCTAATTCTTCTTTTCTTCCCCCTTAAGCCAGCCGCCTTAACCCATTGCCACCCCTTTTTGATTCATAGGTATCTTTATTATTTGTTTCTTTTTTCTTATTTATCCATATTTTCGCATCTATTATGATCTCTGGCTCTTTTGCAAGTATTCTTTGTTGGCCCAGAGGCCTTCCACTCTAGTTTTGATGATGATTAACTCATGTAGTTATGTTTACTAATAATCTTGTGATTTTAGTTTCAGATCATTAATCAAGATATTAGTTGGTAATTGCTTCAAAAAGAGGAGTTTGGAAGCCTTCACTTGATGATTCCCGAGACTGAGCATCAAGATCATACATAGTCTTGCTCGTTGGATCACGGAGTTTGGACCTAGTCGACTTGAAGATAGAAATCGTCAAGTAGACTTAGGTATCCATAGTTTTGTGTGTTTTAGATCCATTTGTAAAGATAAGAATAGTTGATATGCTCAAGTGCACAACACACCCAAGTTTTATGTTTTGGAATTGGTTTTCATGAATAGATTGATCAAAATAAATTTACTTTATTTTTATGTATATTAGATGTGCTCTATATACATACATGCTTACATGACTTATACAAACTTAGTTTGACATACCTATTCATGTAGTTTTATGTTTTGATATTTTTAACAAAACATATTTTTGGAATTAAAGACAAAAACTATGATATATATATGTTTCATGTATATTGGACTCATGTCCATATGCAACATGCTTCAATGTGTTTAAATATCATGTTTTTGTATTTCAATGAGTTTTAGGAAAAATCAGATTTCCTATTGAAAAATCCAAGTTTGATAAAAATACAAGTTTTGGTTTTTTGTAAAAATGATAAGACACAAAATAGTTCAAATTGCTTGATATTTGAGTTGAAATATTTATCACATATTTATATATCAATGCAAAATGATAAAACTATTTTTGGGGATTTTTATATATTTTACAAGATTTATTAAAATATTTTTAACATGATTTTCTGACCCAGGACAGTGACTGACAGGCCAGGTCGGTCGACTGCACGGTCGACCGAACCAAGAGCCGGTCGACCGGCGGTCGACCGACGTGCACAGCCTTGTGCACATCTGGCAGACACATGGGCCGGCCGACCGGACCAAAGAGCTCTGCTCTCTGTATCTGGGCGGTCGACCGGGCGGTCGACCGGGATGCTCCAACGGTCATATTTTTGACTGTTGGCGGTCGACCGGTCGGTCGACCGCAAACCTGTAGGCTGACAGTTCAGCCTAACGGCTAGTTTTGTTTTGGGGCTATAAATACCCCATTGCTTGGTGTTTTTAACTAAGATTTTAAGAGCCAAATTTCTCTCATATACAAGTGTTTTAAATAAGTTTTTAAAAGTGTTTTGTGCCAAAAAGGATTCATCTTATTTGTTTTAGAGTTTTTGAAAAAAATCAAAGAAATAGAAAAATTGAGAGATTTGTATTGTTCTTCATTTCTATTTTACAAGAGTTTTCCGAAGTATTTTTCTTTGAGTTTTTGTTTTCCAAACTCTAGTTTTTTCACACTTGAGCTTATCTTCTATCCTATTCTATTAGGATCTTGTTTTGTGGAAAAGAGATTGTTTGAGGTTGTTGTAGCCTCCAAGTTGTAAACACCCTTGCTTTTGTTGTATCCCTCTTTGGTAGAGGTTGATCGGGTGATTGGTTTGCTCCCTCTTTGGTAGAGGTTGAGGATTGTATTTGCTTCCTCTATTGTAAGGTGGAGTTGGTTTGTGTATCCCTCTTCGGTAGAGGTGATTGGTTGTTGTTTGGCTACGGGCCTACCCCTCAGTTGTGAGGCGGTGTTTGAGAGAGGAGTTCGGTACTCCCTTGTTGTACAAATCCTCCTCGGTGGAGGTTCCCTCGGTGGAAGTCCTCGGTGGACAAGATAGTGGATTGGAAATCCTTCTCGGTGAAGGCGGGGACGTAGAGCTAGGGGCTCGAACCTCGAAACATATCTTTGTGTTTGCGTTTGATCCATTGTCTCTCTAACTCTATCTCTTTTATTTGTGCAAAACATCATTCATTCATTCATATCATATTTGCTTGTGTTGAGCATTGATTCATATTGCCATATCTATTATATGCTTGTGTGCTCGTGTGCTTCACTTATACTTAACCACAAAAGCTTTATATAGCACCTCAACCCTTATCTAGGGAAATCAAGAGGAGTTAGTCCAGAGCCCTTCACGGAGAATTCGGCTACACTTGTTGGTTGTATTAAGTGTGTTGCAAAATTATTTTAGCTTCCGCATTTAGTTTCTAGATTAGCATTATCACCTATTCACCCCCCTCTAGGTGATTTACATTCTTGTACCTATTTAATGCTAGATAATCATATATATTGTTTTTATTTTCTATACTGAGGCTTAGCATACATACGTGAGGGTATTTTCGTCCTGCATATATGCGTCACCGTAGCGTCTCCGTGTCCGCAGGATCGGGGATTTACAGTTTAGTATCAGAGCCTAAGTTCACACCCAATGTGGGTAACCACCTAAATTAATACTCGAACTCTTACCAACAGTATAATTAGATTCAGATTAGAACTCATCTGTATTTGAATTTGGGGATTCAGCTATGAGTACAAGAATATCTCATTCCGTTGACAATAAATTCCTTAACCTTTTCTATTCCCTAATTTCATTTATCAACCAGAATATTTTGATATTCTTCTTGCTTTCTTTTCATCCTTTTGATTTCAATCCTTTATTTTTGACTCACGATATTAGTTTCTCCACCCGAATTCGATATAGATATCAGAATGGCACAGCGGAAGCACCGTAGGCTCATAACATCCTGGTCTAGGAACTATAAATATTGTTCTCCATCTGAATTAAAATTTCGATGACAAAATATTTGTAAGGTGGGGAGAAGTTAACTCCTGGTTCTAGATGTCCACATCACAGTATCAGTACTCGATATGATGTATAAATTTATTTTGACCTTCTTGATGATCATATTGAACTGATTTCAGCTTCAGATATCATTTTTTCAATATTTTAAATTTTTCAGAATTTTCTGAAATTTTTCTAAATTATTTTGGAAATTTCTGAATTCAGTATCGACTGATACCGATAACTTACTTTATGATTTTAATTCACAATCGGAGTTGAATTTTTAGAATATGCTTCTAAAGCATTCTACAAGTCCATATTTGCTACTTTCAAAATTTTTGGAGAATTTTTTGAATTATTCAAAAATTCGGCCAAACTGGTGTCGCCCGCTGTCGCTGATCGATTTCATGATTTTTAATTTACAAACAAGATGAATTTCTTAAAATTGATTTCACATTATTTTTCAGGTTAATATTCTCTATTTTACAGAATTTTTGGACACCATTTTGAACTAGTCAAATTTTGACCCAATTAAAATATTAATAAATAATATTAATTTACTCTATTCTTTCTTTTCTTCTCCCCTAATTCTCATTTTCTTCCCTTAAGCCAGCCGTCTTAACCCACCGCCACTCCTTTTCGATTCATAGGTATCTTTATTATTGTTTTTTTCTTTATTTATCTTTATTTTCATATCTATTATGATCATTGTGACTCTTTTGCAGCTATTCTTGTACTTATTTAATACTAAAATATTTGTATAATTGTATTTATTTTTTGTACTGAGGCTTAGTGTATATACGTGAGTGTATTTCCGCCCTGCGTATATACATCGTCGTAGCGTCCCCATATCCGCGAGATTAGGGCGTTACATAAGCTTACAAACTCATGATCTTATTCCAATTGTGACGCATACTCATTTCCTAACACCTCCCTTCAAACTCAAGATAGGTCATTTTCTCCATGAAGATCCCCATGTCAAAAAGAATCCTTGATATCAAGTTGATACATAGGTTTTGCTTAGATGTGGTAACATTTATGGGATTTCAACCTGATGTCATTTTAGCCACAGTAGCAAAAGTCTCCTCGTAATCAATGCCATAATTTTGGGTAAAACCTCGTGTAACTAAAAGAACTTTGTAATAATCTAAATCCATCAGACCGTGTCTTAATTTTTGAAATCTGCTTCCAACTGATAACTTTTCCCCAAAGAAACTCGATGAGTTCCTAGTACCCGTTTAAAGTGCTGGTAGTTCGTCTGAACATAGAAGCTACCTCACAATATATAATAAGCTTATAATAAGAATGAATTATCGTAAGCAAGCATGATAATTTGTATTAAAGAAGACATACAATCAAAGAACTATTTTGGCTTCCTGACATGAAGAGGATAACGATGAAGCTAGTGTAGTATCGCCAATCAAAGTAGGAGTAGGTAAATCGACGATCGGAGCTACATCAGATGACGGGTCAAAATCATTAGGTTCGACATGTTCATATGATTTAATAGACTTAGAGTTTACAGGTTCAATGAGTTCTGGTGGAGATGTTAAGGAATCAATGGTCGTAAGAGATGTAGAAAAAAAATCTAAGAATGAAATGTGGGGAGAGAGTGTAAAATCTTAATGGTGGAGTTTTTTAACTCCTTAGCGCTAGTACAGAGTTTGCATGAAGTATTAGGATGTGTATACATGAGAAGGCGCAGATTTTTCTTTGTCTGTCGGCAGGCCATTTCGGCTGTCGATAGAACCCTATTGATAGGCCTCCCATGGCTATTGACATGCTTTTCCCGAAAGTCGGGTGTTGTGCAGACTGGCTCAATCTGTCGACAGGCCAAAAGGCCTGTCGACAACATACAATCTCTGGGCGGTTTTCAAATTGGATTCAGAGTGCGTTTTTGGTTCGAATTCGAAGTAGTTAGTTTTCTTATTTTCATAAACTCTGTAGCTATATAAAGAGAGGTGTTGCCCCTATTATTTATATCCTGTAATTGATTGATTTAATAAGATCTCTCTCCTTCTGCTTCGAGGACGCAGGCAATTGCTGAACCTCGTGAAACTTGTGTGTTCTTTCTTTCTTTTTCTTTTGTTTACTTGTTCGTGTTATTGGTGACTATTTTCTGGTGTTGCTGTTCTCTATTGTTGAGATTCCAACAAGTGATATGCAAGCTGAAAAAATCACTTTATAGATAAAAGCAATTATCAAGACAGTTATATAAGCGTTTTGACAGTTTCATAAGAGGCAATAAGTACATACAAAGCAATTATGACCCATACATATATTACAATAAGCTACCGAGTAGATAATACATCTATCTACTGTTGTATGTGAATGATATACTCATTCTTTTCAAGAGCAGATCTGCAATTGATAAACTAAAGAAAGAATTGGCTTCCGAATTCGAGATAAAAGATATGGGTGAAGCAAAGAAGGTGCTAAGCATGGGGATTGAGCGACACCGAAAAGTGGCAAGGTGCTTAACGCATACACCATTGTCCTCTCATTTCAAATTAAAAACTACCATGTCTTCTAGTTCTGTCAAAGAGCATAAGTACATATTCACGTACTCTATGCTAGTGCGGTTGGTAATTTAATGTATGCAATGGTGTGTACGAGACCCGATTTGTCACAAGCTGTCTCAATGATAAGCAGATACATATACGATCCTAACATGGGTCATTGAAAGACAGTGAAGTGGATTCTACGTACATCAAAGGTACCATAGATATTAATTTGGTATTAAAGAAGGATTTTACTGGTAAGCAAGAGTGTATCACATACGTTAATTCCGACTTGCTGGAGACCTCGACAAATGCCGGTTTACAATGGGATATGTGTTTACACTGTCCTAAGCACCGGTCAGCTGGCGCTCTACTTTACAGTCTACTATCACATTGTCAACTACGGAGGCCGAGTATATAGCCCTGACAGAGGTTAAGAAGGAGTCAATTTGGCTTCAAGGGTTGCTTGATGATTTGGGGATTGATTAGGATCTCATTGATCAGGATCCGTTAAAGATCAATTGTGATAGCATGAGTGGTATCTATTTGAAAAAAAACCTGATATATCATGGAAGAATAAAGCACAACGACGTCAGATTTCATTTTATTCGGGAGATTCTTGATGTGGATGACATCGACTTACAGAAATTCACACAGAGGAGAATCCTGTCGATATACTTACCAAGATTATTTCGGGAGTAAAATTGCACATTGTAAAGAGTTGCTCCATATCTTTCTAGTTGCTTGAGCTCGGTGGAGCTCGTTTGGATGAACTATGAATGACTTGATCCCCTTGAGCAGGTGGTACGTAGGCAACCACACTGGTGCAGTCTGATGGAGTCGATATGGTACTATGTTGTGTTCGGCTCAGATTTGAGAAATCTTCACCGAGGTGAAAAATTGTAGGGAGAGAGTGTAAAAATTTAATGATGGAGTTTTTTAACTCTTTAGTGTAGTATAGAGTTTGCATGAAGTATTAAAATACAGATATGTGGATACGCACAAACAGAAGGAGCAAATTGCTTTATCTGTCAATAGGCCATTCAGCTATTGACAGCTGTCGACAGAGCCTTGTCGACAATCCCATAGCTGTCAACATGCTTTTTCCAAAAGTTGGGCGTTGTGCAGATTGACTCAGTCTGTTGACAGGCCATAAGGCATGTCGACAGTGTATGGTCTATGAGTTGGATTCAGAGTGCGTTTCTGATCCGAATTCGGAGTGGTTGGTTTTTTTATTTTCATAAACTCTATGGCTATAAAAAAGGGGTATTGTCTCTATTGTTTGTATCATGTACTTGATTGATTAAGATCTCTCTCCCCTTCTTCCCCAAGGATGTAGACAATTGTTGAACCTCGTTAAATTCATGTGTTCTTACTTTCTTTTTTATTTGCTTGTTCGTGCGATTGGTGACTATTTTCTGATGTTGCTGTTCTCTTTTGCTGAGATTCATCAACAAAAGCAGATGTTGGTGATTTCAAATCAAAAGATTACTCATAATAGTAAGAAACATGTTATAGGCATGTCACATCTCCTAACATGTGTATGCATTGTTTAGATAAGATTATAACAACGATAGCCCTTATGTTGAAACTATATCTAAGAAAACATAAATAAAGAGTGATGTAACAACTTATCTCGTTCATGCAAATTAGCAAGCAAGATGAAACAAATACAACTAAAACCTGAAGATAAGAATAAGATGGAGGAACAAAGTAAAGACACTCAAAAGAAGAACGATCAACTAGAACTGCAAAGGGAATAAAATTTATAAGATACACAACTATAAAAGAGCACCTGCCTAGAGTTTTTGTGGCATAGAAATAGAAAGAAGAAGTGAATTAGCAGTTTTCACATATGTAATTGTTTTTGCTCCACAAAACACAATTTTATTAGTGCGCATAAGGACAAGATAATTGTGGAATAGTACCTTTATTTACTATAATACAACAAAATTCATGAGACATAGATACATATATTCTTCCTCTGAGTGAGAGAGAGAAACTTTGATAGTAGACCCAACTGAATATGAATTATTGGAAAAAAAATCTTGATAAATTTGAGAAAGCATAGGGAGGGTGTTGTATAAAATAAATCACAATATAACAAATATAATGATCAATTAAAAGTTACCTAATATTGATTTTCTTTACACAGAATCTTGATGAATTGCATGAATAATCAAACCATCAGTGAAAAAGATGTCAAGATGATAAGGTAAATGTGACACAAAAGAAAGTACAGATGACCAAGATGCCCATATGGAAAAACGCACTATGATCTAATATCTAAAGATATTTAGAAATACCTGCGGCGATAGGATTAGTATGAGTAGAGGTATGAGTAGATGTGTACCAAAAGCATAGCTGAAATCAATTTAGAGGCAGATCATTCCTGGATCATCTCCATTTAATGTGGCACAAATAGTGTAACTGTAGAAAGACAAGCTGAGATAGAAATATGATCTATCACTTGGCTTGCTAATTTAATAATCAGCCTGAGGAGTTAATGCTGAGTAAGAAGATTTACGATGATCAATGTATTATTTTCTCGACCGTCCCTAGTGACATGTCTATAATCTACAGTAGTTACACTGAACATCTTTCGAGTTCTTCTTTCAGCAGTGAATCTTTAAGAAGTCAATGAAGAAGGTGAAGATGTCTTCAATGAAGGAATAGAAGAAGGCCTAACATCAATATTTTTTTTTTTGCCATAATATGTGAAGTTGGAGAAGACATCGCGGGTGCTATTGAAGTATATATCATCTTCCGATGATCCTTCTTTGCTATTTAACATCTCAAATACTGCAAACAATTTTTTATCAAACTCAAATTATACAATACACCATTACTACAATACAATAATAAAAAGTAATAAACTCTTAGTATAGTTATGAGGATAAATTTTCACATTAACTCTCCTAATCAAACAAAAGAGTAGTCCAATTTAAATAAATCAATGGAGATTTTTTTGTGCTCATTACGATTTCTAAATTTATTAGCCGTTCCATCAATTTAACTTGCTCATTGTCACAAGAGAAAAATTGCAAATACAAGAGCTTTATCAACTGAAAACGATAATCATTCCCCTTCTTTTTGTTGGATTCTGCTTAACAGGAATCAATCTGACAACTATTCAAGATCACTGAAATATCAACAATCTAATTGGCCAGGTCGGCAAATATCAGGTGGGAGGTTTTCTGTTCAATAGAACGTTCCTTAATTTAAGAACCACCTTTCAATTTCCTTCCTTGGTTAGACACCAATTAGACTGAATCTAAATCAGTCTCAATATACTGAATATCAGTATATCCCCTGTATAAAGAAATTAATTCACTTATACAGTACTTGGAGTGAGGTACGCTTAGAGCGAATCTCCTTAAGACAATTACGTCCCCCGCACCGGTGCTAACGGGTTACTGGACGCTGGTCTCCCAAGATACAACACTCCTTCACGTTATTTGGATAGCACTACCAAATCACCGTACGGTCGAACCGTAGTTAACTAGTACCTTCACAGGATCGTTGAAGCAGCGGGACAAAGACAAATTTTGGAAGAATATTTGCCTTTACTTTGGGGCACCCACTGTAGAGGAAGAAGGAAGGTTGAAGAATATTCTTCTTCGAAGTCCCAGATTCAGACAATAATTCTATTAAAGAATCTGTTGAATTTTCTGAGCCCTCTTTCAGAACGAATTTTTACAAAATCTCCTTTGGAAGTCGCTTCGGAAACTAACTTTCCCACTTCTTGTAACCCCCTGATCCCTGGTGTACGTATCACCGTATCAGTACGCGATACGACGTATAATATTGATTTGACCTTTCTGGTTGTCCGATTGAGTTGATTTCAGTTTCAACTATCATTTTCTAATATTTTAGAATTTTCAGGATTTTCTGGAATTTTTTTAGATTATTGTGGAAAATCTCCGTAGTCGGTGTCGACCAACACCGATAATCGGCTTTACGATTTTTAATTCACAAACGGAGTCGTATTTTAAAAATTTGCTTTCACCATGTGTCTTAGAATCATATTATCTATCATAAGGTATTTTTTGGAGATTTTTCTGAATTTATCGAAAATCCGGCCAAACCGGTGTCGCCCGTTACCGGCAACATCTTTCGAGATTTTTAATTTGCAAACCGGATAGAATTTCTACAAACCGTCTTCATATTAAGTCTCAGGATAATATTCTCTATTTTTTGTAATTTTTGGGCACCGTTCGGAGCTAGTCGAATTTTAGGCCAAATTAAATAATATTATTTAATACTTTATTTTCTTTTCTTTCCTTTTCTTTTCTTTCCCTTCTTCCTTTTTCCAGCAAGTTCTCCCCCACCGCCTTACCATCTCCACCGACTCTTCTCTCTCCTCCCCCTATAAAATCTCTCTCTTTCTCTCTCTCACATAATCCCACTCTCTCTCTCCTCTCCCTCTCTCCCCTACCAATTTCTCTCTCTCCCACACTCCCTTTCTCCCCACTGTTGGCCGCCGGCCTTGCTGCCGACGCGCCCGGGTGGCCGGCGCGCCACCGGGCTCCGCCCCCGCCACCGGCCACGCGGCCGGTGGCCGATCGCCGCCGCCGCACCCAGGCCGGCCGGCGCCCCCCTCTCCTCCTCCTCTTCTTCTTCTTCTTCTTCTCCTCCTTTCTTTTCTTTTCTTTTGCTGTTCTTCACTCCCTCTCCCTCACCCTCTGTTTCTCTCTCTCCTTCACACTCTCTCTCTCACTCTTGTGCTTGGCCGGGCCCGAACCGCCGCCGGCAGGCCGGCCGGCGCCGCTGGCCAGCTGGGCTGGCCGCCGGCCGCGCAGAAGCAGCAGCAGCTTGCTACTGCTGCTTCTTTTCTTCTCCTTATTGGGTTTGATGAAACCCAAAACCCAATAACCCAGTTGGGTTTATTTGCAACCCAAAACCCAATAACATCGACCCGTTTACCCTATAAACCCTACCCATTTAACTTAAGTTAATTGGGTTGGGTTTGGATCTAACCTGACCCATTTGCAATTCAACCCGGCCCAATAAAGGTAATTTACAGAAAAACCCCCTGTACAATTCAGTATTTGTATTTAATATTTTTATTATTATTTAACCCTATTTGTTATGTTTTAGTATTCGGGCGATATCGGGAGCATCCGGACTCCGATTTGGATGATTCTGGATCCGTTGCGATCGTGGGAACGAGAGCTACCTTCCCGTGGCTAGTTAGTGAGTGTTTTTCTTTTATAAATTATATTTTTTATTGTTTAGTGACATTGATTGATATATCTTGATTATGGATAAAAAACGGTAACTATTCATTATTCACTGGTCATGATTGGACAGTCATTTTAATCGGCCTAATTTCGAAGATTGTTAGGTATTTCCTGATTTAATATGAGGCAATTGTAGTAACAAGAGGTACTGACATAGACAACTCGGATACAGTCATCATACCTGCACAACCACTGATACTCGGGCCCCTATTTCACCATGTACTTGGACACCAAGACACGCGTACTCATTATACGGGATCTTGTCACTATTCCACTGTCACCCTTACCGACCCACTGGTACACTAAGCACCGTAGTGCATGGAGATATCGGTTACACTGGATATCGGTATTGCATGTAGCTTCCATGTAGTTTCATGTACACGTCTCACCATTACATATGTTTGTGACCTACTGATATACAGAAACACTAGTACACTGGATACCGTCATGTTAGATTGATATCCTCGTTACATGGATGCACTGTTATTACATGCACTATTACAGAGATATTACACGGATTATTGCTACACATAGATGTTCCACTGGTACACGGATAGACCAATGCACGGACTACCACATTTCATGTTATTGTTACCGTTATGTCATGTTTACATATCACTGTTACACATGCATGTCATGTTTCCATATCCCTGTTACACATTCATGTATGGTTTCTTTATTCTTGTCATATGGATTCCCGTACATATTACATGTATTATTGTTCCATGTTGCCGTATTCATGTTATATGATTGTTTTCCTGTTACTGTAACGCCCCGATCCGGAGGGTACGGAGACGTTACTGCGACGTATATACGCAGGTCAGAAATACCCTAACGTATATACGCTAAGCAAATACAGGCAGGGGTCAGAGTACGGAAGCACAGTGGTAATAAACAATCCAGCAATAATAACACCAGTACACAGTTATCACAAGGCATGATATAATATCTCAAGAATACATGATCACTAGGAAGCATAAAAGTAGGATGCACAATATGAAATACTGGAAAGTACTCACGAGTGGCAAGATGAAAATCTCGCGATCCAATCAAGGGAAGACTGGAAGAAAGAGGGTCCAGATAGGTAGTTGCTAACCACACTCTCGCTGCGCCACTCTGATCAAGTGTAGAAGGCCGCCACAGTCTAGACTCTAGGATCTGGACATGAGAATCCAGGGTTGTTAGCAACCCCAGCGAGTACAAAGAATAAAGCCAGATGGCGTGCATAAGAGGCACACGTGTACATGATCAGGTGACGTGGTCCAGGCATGCAGGTACAGGAAATGACAAGTAATAAAAGAAAATGACAGTAAATCCGAGATCAAGTAAATACATGTATATCAGTAAATCTGAATCGGAAAGCATGCATGAAATACGGTGTAGAGAGTATAGTAACATAATCATGCGACATATATGGAAAACATGTGATAAATACACTAAACATGCGATAAATAAGTATGGACAATTCAAGTTGTATAAGCTCGGATTATGGATTCATGGGGTGATACGTCAAGGGGATAATCCAAACAAGGAAACCCTCATCTATATACCACATATCCGATGTCACCATCATCTGAATTTATACAACTTGAGTTGCCCTCAGAGTAACAGATTAGAGTGTGTCAGTAGTAATCATTATGCCACATATATCATTTGCCATAATGCAGGGTGTCAACTCAGAACATAATACTGTAACTGGGGAATATAAAAGTATAGCATTTTAATTAATCCAGTAATAATAGTCAGTACCATCTGATATTTTAATCGCCTCCCTACCAGTGTCTCACATCACTGATAGTCCATACTAGAGTTCGCACTCTGTAGAACTTACCGAGTCTGATATGTGAGTATCAGGACCCGAACAAAGGAGAGACCAAATATCACACGTTCCTAACATTACTACTGTTTGGTTGTTTTATGTTATTCATCCGATTCATATGCTTTTGTATGTGCTAACCGGCACACATACATCCACTTATGAATAAGACGAGTTAGTATTTGGAAACTGATAAATCTGATGGCTCATATTTATAGTGGGTCCCATCTCAGCTAGGGACTATGCTCAGGAGTACAGGCTACTGCTTCCGGGGACTTATCATTACGCGCCCCACACGACACTTCAGAATCAGGCTACTGCTTCCGGGGACTTATCATTACGCGCCCCACACGACACTTCAGATACCATTATAAATATGACATCAACCGGTGTCCATCAGTTTCCCCCACCCAGTGAAAGTTGAGTATTTTATTATACATGTTGTTTAAAGATAATGTCCACAAGTGTATACAATATAATCATGATTATCCAACTACAGGGGTTAACAGGAGTATAATCTCAGGAGTATAATATCAGGGGTCACCCTTTTTCAGGGGTTCAGGAGTACAGGAGCTCAGGAGATACAGGAGTACAGGAGATACAGGAGTGCCAGATGTCTGGTCACATAATAATCATGAATATGCCAGGTAATACAGGTGCCAGGTGTCAGGTATCAGGTGTTATATATATATATCAGGTGGTAAATATAGCATGTCATATACCGGTGTCACATATCAAGTGTCAAATATAGCATGACAATTAACGGTGTTAAATATAGCATGGCAATTAACGGTATTACTATAGCATGGCAACTAACGATATTAAATATGGTATGGCAATTATCGGTATTAAATATAGCATGGCAATTATCGGTATTAAATATAACATGGCAAACACCGGGACAAATATAGCATGGCAAACACTGGGTCAAATATAGCATGGCAAACACTGGGTCAAATATAGCATGGCAAATACCGGGTCAAATATAGCATGACAAATACCGGGTCAAGTATAGCGTGACAAATACCGGTGTTAAATATAGCATGGAGTCATGTACTAAAATTATCATAGCAAGTATTAGGCATATTAAAACATCCACATGTCAATATCATATTATAAATATAAGGGTAATTATTTTTAATTTAGTAAATAGCACTCGCCTGAAACCGGGAGGAAAATACCGGTTAAAGTCCAGAAAATCGGCGACCCGCACGAGAATCCTCTAGCCCGTAATTACATATATTGAAATAAATATTTATAAATATTTATAAAAATTATTAGAGAGGGAATGAGAGAGGAGAGAGAAGATTGTAGGAAAAGAGAGAGAATAAGAGAGAGAAAATAGTGTTTTTAAAAGGAAAATAGAAATTAAAATGGAAGGGGGTAGAGTTGTAAATATAGGGGAGTAAATAAAGGAATGAAGGGGGGATATTTTTGGAATGAGAGAAGTATATGTTTATTTAGGGAATGATTGAAGTTTGAATGAAAGGAATAAAATAAGAAAAGAAGAAAGAAAGAAAGAAAGAAAGAGAAGGAGGAGGAGGGAGGATGGCCATCGGCCGGCGGCCACCGCCGCCGGCGGCCGGGCGGCGGCGGCGCCGCCGCCGGTGAGCTGGGCGCGCGCGCGAGTCTCCCCCACGGGGAGAGGAGGAGTTGCTTTGTTTTTGTTGTTGTTGTTGGGGTTGTTTTGGTGGTGGTGGTGGTTGTTGTGGTGGTTGTGGTGATGATTGGAAGTTGTGGGGAAGTAGAGAAGGAAGAGGAGATGTTGTTGGGTTAGTTGGAATGAAGAATTTGGTGGAGATGAGGTTGAATTTTGGAAAAGAGAAGGAAGAAGGTTGATGGGTTTTTGTTGAAATTGGAGGAGGAGGAAGGTTGTTGGAGGTTGAAGAAGATGGTAGTGTGAAGAGGAGGTGTTGGGGAGTTGATTGGATATTTTAGAAGTGGCCGGAGTTGGTGGTGGTGAAGGTGGAGGCGGCGGTGGAAGTGATGCGTGAGTGGGTTGTTTGGAGGAGGAAGATGAAGTTGGTTTCTTTGGATTTTGGAGGATTTTGGATTTATGTTGAAAATGGAGGTTGAAGTAGTTTAATAAGATGAGATGAATGGTTGAATTGATGGTGTAGGGGAGTGGTGTAGGGCTGCGCAGCCATGGATGTCGGGCGGCTGCGGGCGGCAACGGCGATTAAGGCGTGGATTAAGTGGGGAGTTATCGAGGTGATTAAATGAAAAGAAATAAAAAGAGGAAAATTGGAAAAATATAAGAAAAGAAATAAAATGTTTAAAAATTTTTATTATTATCTATTTTATTTGTTAAAATTTCTGGTAGCATAAAGTAGGAGAGTAGAGGAGGAAAGGTCAGAAAAGAAATCGCCGGTAAAAATATTATTATTTAAATGAGGCGAAAATTTGACTGTTTCAGAAACGTACCGAAAAATTCTCAAAAATAGCAAATATTATTCTAAGATACACGGTGAAATCGGATTTGAGAAATTCTATGTAGTTTTCAAATTAAAAATCTTAGAATCTTCCGGCAATACCGGCCGACACCAGAATCGGCCAAATTTGATAAATTTAGAAAAATCTCAAAAAATGTATTTAGATAGAAAATGAAATTCTAAGAAGTACTCTGAAAGCCGTTTCTGAAAATTCAAACCCATTTGAAAACTAAAAATCCGGGAATCAGTCAGCGATGCCGACCCACACCGGTTTTGGAGATTTTGCAAATAATTCTGAAAAATTCCAGAAAATCATGAAAAATCTAAAATATTGGAAAATGATGTTTAAAACTAAAATTGGTCAAATCAGATTATCAGAAATGCCAATTCGAGCAATGTACTAGGTTCGGGCCCCCGTTCAGACTAGGGCTGACTCTGAGTCCACGAATCCAAATCTAATATAAAGCAATCACATCAATAATCATACAAGATAAATCAAAAAATATGATAGAAAAATCAGAATACGTATCTACGTACGTATTCCAGGAACGGGGTGTTACATTCCATCCACCTTACAAAAATTTCGTCCTCGAAATTTCGATAAGGGGAAGATGAACACAGAAGGAATAGGAAGGAAAATTTATACCAATAAAGATATGAGTAACTGAGGATAATTCCCACAAATCGACTGAATGATAAACTCAAGACTGAGACGTTTCTGCACGTCTGCTATATATATCCTCTGACGGTGCCATAATAATACTGACCTGATGTCTGCTCTTCCGGACTGTGAAGCAAAGCTGATAAATCCATAAAAATCCATAGTGCTGGAATCCATAATATAAAATCTCTGGAAATCCATAGAAATCCATAATATAATATAAAGTCCCGCATGGCATGAAGCTGTCCTTGACAAGGAATCTATAGTAGACATACCGATACTGCATAACACTATTTCTCCAGAATACCAGAGATAAAGAAAACCCGGATAATACTGAGCATGAATCAAGAAGACCAATAATTAAGAATTCCTGAATACTGGGCATTGCAATCTCTGAAAGACATAGCCAAGAGTATAGAATAACCATGGAGAAATCTGAAGACTAACTACTGAATGACAGCCCGACTGCACATGAAACATTAAAGAATACCCAATCACTGCAAGGTTGGCCGAATGGATCGTCATACGGATCACGGCAATAACTCAGATACGGCGAGAAAATCCTGTACATCGGATCCATGAAAACATACAAGGCAGAAGAAGTCCGAGGAACAGCTAGAGTGCAAAGCACTGAAGGACTAGCCACAGACGGAACCAAGCCTAGGTAAGGCCATCGCGTAACACATCTCAGGTGTTAAGCATTAGGGTGCAGCGGAGCTAACGCTCTGCGAGGCTCGCACATGGTGGAGTTCACGCAGCGAAGCCAGCACGTAACACAACGCTAAATGCTAAGCACCAGGGTGCAGCGAAGCCCACACCTGGTTAGGTTCACGGGTGACTAGAACACAACCCTCGCTTGGTGAGGCTAGCGGGGTCCGTTGTCCACCAAATCAATAAAAATTGTCAGAAATTGGTGGCTCTGAGAAACACGATCAAGAATCACAATAATCGAAACGAGTCCCGAAGGTTGTCTCCATAACTCTGTCTGGCATAAGCCCTGAATCCGGAATACTGTTCCATACTGATACTCCTCAGGTAATGATACGGTCTGTCTGATTATATAAGTGATGACTACCCACTTGTTGTGCTGATTTCCCGTGATATATCCATAAGTACAAGAATAGAATGCGAGGCTGAAGGACCATCCAATATAAGACCAGGTGATGCACCAGAGTCAAAGAATACCAGAACATAATGATAGCGAACCACATCTGTCTTGCTGCTACCCTACCAGTTTATCCATATCTTGAGTTGGTATAAGAATGAAAGGAACTGGAAAAGGAAAAGGATGGAAGATTCCAAGAATTAAGGAAAGGATGATCAAGAGGGAATAGATAACTTTGTACTTGCAGTTGGATTGTATAACCACGACTCATGCATTGTATCGAGGATGTGAGAGCCTAGGCTCTGATACCACCCTGTAACGCCCCGATCCGGAGAGTACGGAGACGTTACTGCGACGTATATACGCAGGTCAGAAATACCCTAACGTATATACGCTAAGCATCAATACAGGCAGGGGTCAGAGTACGGAAGCACAGTGGTAATAAACAATCCAGCAATAATAACACCAGTACACAGTTATCACAAGGCATGATATAATATCTCAAGAATACATGATCACTAGGAAGCATAAAAGTAGGATGCACAATATGAAATACTGGAAAGTACTCACGAGTGGCAAGATGAAAATCTCGCGATCCAATCAAGGGAAGACTGGAAGAAAGAGGGTCCAGATAGGTAGTTGCTAACCACACTCCCGCTGCGCCACTCTGATCAAGTGTAGAAGGCCGCCACAGTCTAGACTCTAGGATCTGGACATGAGAATTCAGGTTGTTAGCAACCCCAGCGAGTACAAAGAATAAAGCCAGATGGCGTGCATAAGAGGCACACGTGTACATGATCAGGTGACGTGGTCCAGGCATGCAGGTACAGGAAATGACAAGTAATAAAAGAAAAATGACAGTAAATCCGAGATCAAGTAAATACATGTATATCAGTAAATCTGAATCGGAAAGCATGCATGAAATACGGTGTAGAGAGTATAGTAACATAATCATGCGACATATATGGAAAACATGTGATAAATACACTAAACATGCGATAAATAAGTATGGACAATTCAAGTTGTATAAGCTCGGATTATGGATTCATGGGGTGATACGTCAAGGGGATAATCCAAACAAGGAAACCCTCATCTATATACCACATATCCGATGTCACCATCATCTGAATTTATACAACTTGAGTTGCCCTCAGAGTAACAGATTAGAGTGTGTCAGTAGTAATCATTATGCCACATATATCATTTGCCATAATGCAGGGTGTCAACTCAGAACATAATACTGTAACTGGGGAATATAAAAGTATAGCATTTTAATTAATCCAGTAATAATAGTCAGTACCATCTGATATTTTAATCGCTCCCTACCAGTGTCTCACATCACTGATAGTCCATACTAGAGTTCGCACTCTGTAGAACTTACCCGAGTCTGATATGTGAGTATCAGGACCCGAACAAAGGAGAGACCAAATATCACACGTTCCTAACATTACTACTGTTTGGTTGTTTTATGTTATTCATCCGATTCATATGCTTTTGTATGTGCTAACCGCACACATACATCCACTTATGAATAAGACGAGTTAGTATTTGGAAACTGATAAATCTGATGGCTCATATTTATAGTGGGTCCCATCTCAGCTAGGGACTATGCTCAGGAGTACAGGCTACTGCTTCCGGGGACTTATCATTACGCGCCCCACACGACACTTCAGAATCAGGCTACTGCTTCTTCGGGACTTATCATTACGCGCCCCACACGACACTTCAGATACCATTATAAATATGACATCAACCGGTGTCCATCAGTTTCCCCCACCCAGTGAAAGTTGAGTATTTTATTATACATGTTGTTTAAAGATAATGTCCACAAGTGTATACAATATAATCATGATTATCCAACTACAGGGGTTAACAGGAGTATAATCTCAGGAGTATAATATCAGGGTCACCCTTTTTCAGGGGTTCAGGAGTACAGGAGCTCAGGAGATACAGGAGTACAGGAGATACAGGAGTGCCAGATGTCTGGTCACATAATAATCATGAATATGCCAGGTAATACAGGTGCCAGGTGTCAGGTATCAGGTGTTATATATATATCAGGTGGTAAATATAGCATGTCATATACCGGTGTCACATATCAAGTGTCAAATATAGCATGACAATTAACGGTGTTAAATATAGCATGGCAATTAACGGTATTACTATAGCATGGCAACTAACGATATTAAATATGGTATGGCAATTATCGGTATTAAATATAGCATGGCAATTATCGGTATTAAATATAACATGGCAAACACCGGGACAAATATAGCATGGCAAACACTGGGTCAAATATAGCATGGCAAACACTCTGGGTCAAATATAGCATGGCAAATACCGGGTCAAATATAGCATGACAAATACCGGGTCAAGTATAGCGTGACAAATACCGTGTTAAATATAGCATGGAGTCATGTACTAAAAATTATCATAGCAAGTATTAGGCATATTAAAACATCCACATGTCAATATCATATTATAAATATAAGGGTAATTATTTTTAATTTAGTAAATAGCACTCGCCTGAAACCGGGAGGAAAATACCGGTTAAAGTCCAGAAAATCGGCGACCCGCACGAGAATCCTCTAGCCCGTAATTACATATATTGAAATAAATATTTATAAATATTATAAAAATTATTAGAGAGGGAATGAGAGAGGAGAGAGAAGATTGTAGGAAAAAGAGAGAGAATAAGAGAGAGAAAATAGTGTTTTTAAAAGGAAAATAGAAATTAAAATGGAAGGGGGTAGAGTTGTAAATATAGGGGAGTAAATAAAGGAATGAAGGGAGGGATATTTTTGGAATGAGAGAAGTATATGTTTATTTAGGGAATGATTGAAGTTTGAATGAAAGGAATAAAATAAGAAAAGAAGAAAGAAAGAAAGAAAG